>PISX010011090.1:0-56229 GCA_004024625.1 Mellivora capensis
CCAAAGGCTAGCATATTCTCTTGTTTGAAACTCCTTTATGACCAGCAGCAGCTTCTCAGGTTTTTGTCACATTGTCAGGGGCCACCTCTGAAACTGTGCCCTGAGGACCCATCTCTCCAGTGTCTACCCTCATGCCCAGCGGATCCCCTCCAGGCCCAACTGGATGACCAATGGCTCTCTGACCCCTCAGTATCCTGCTGTCCTTCTGCCTCCTCAAAGACTCCAAAAGTCTCTCTTTGCACTTCACAATGATGTCCAGACCCTTGGTATGGCCTCCAACACCTCACGTTGCAGCCATAGCAGTGCTCTTCTCCTGGGTCAAGCCAGGCCCTTCTCCCAGCTGGCCCCTGTCCCAGATGCTCTTCCATGCACCCCTGCATGTGGTGCTGGGTCCAGGTGCATGAGGGGCTGGGTCCAGCTCCTCACTCACGAAGGAGCTCCACTGTCTCCGGACGGCACAGTAGGAGACAGCTGCCCAGTCGCCCCACCGAACCCCATCATTTAAAAACCCTCTGGCCACCTGGGTTAAATAAAGTATTATGTAATTGCTATCTCCTTCCCTACAAGAACCTGTGTTCTATGAGAGAAGGCCCCTCCCTCATCAATCCTGTGCGGAGCGGATCCTGGAGGTTGGTTTGGGGGATGCACGGAGGCAAGACTCACCAGCAGGCGAGTCAGCGGGTCAGCGCCACAGCTCTGGCCATCAGTAGAGGTGGGAGTTCCCTGCTCCGCCAGGAGCTGATTACATGCTGCCCTGGGCACCTGCCATCTGAGCAGGGTTACTGGATCCTCTCATTTCTGTGGGAGGGCCTACAGTTTTCAGCAGAACAGACCATCCCATGTTAACATTTCAGGTGTTCTATGGATTTATTCTGCACCCTGTAGGAGAGGATTCCAAAGTTACCTGGCAGAAAAAGAGAAAGAAGAAATATTTTGTAGTTTTCAACACTTCTAACTTGCGTGTGTGTGTGCGTGCACATGCGTGCATGTGCAAGTTAACCCTTTGTTTGTTTCTTCTGTTAAGCAAGTTCCTATGTCCATAAAAGGAAATGCACCTCATCGCAAAGCTGACCTTAGCCGTGGCCTGGGGGGGTGGGGCACACGTGCAGGACAGGGGAGTGGGGCACCACTGAGAAATGTCTGCTCAGGTTTGAGCACACACAAGGATGCAGAAAGAGAATGTGGAGTCCCCTTCCTTCCAAACCACAGAGATGTCATCCTGTTGCTCATGAGAAAGCTTTAAAGCCCTCTTGCTTCAGTAATTCTTTTTATAGGGAAAAAATGCAGACCTACGTTCAGCCACTATTATCAAAGCTTAGATCAGTTTCCTGATGACAAACACATCCGTTTATCTAATAACTTGGAGGCTTCCTGGACACCCTCTCGAAGTTATACCGGGACAACTCATGGAGGGTGTGGCCAATTTAGCTTGGTGTCCTGTCTTCAGCTGGGCTCTTCAGAGAGAGGCAGACCATCCTGATCTCAGAGCTCATGATGTTTTCATTCTTCTGGGAGTGCTCTCTGCACTCCAGCTGGGCAACAATTTAGATCCTGATTGTGATGGTTAATGGGCCTGGAGATTTTACTGTGTTTAGAGCATCAACAGATGCTATTCTGATTCTAGGGCTATGTATGGGATCCATTCTTTCTATTTCTGAGGCATCTGGGTTAATACATTACTGTGACATAAATAGTGACAGCCGTATATTCTACACCCCATGCCAGCCTGGAAAGGAGGACACTCTCTCACCCTCTCCAACCTCTCAAAGTACGTTTTCAGTTAGAGAATCCTTGGGCCTAACTCCAAAGTTCATCTCCCCACTGACTGACATTTTGAGACCCATCCATCACTTTTAAGAAGTGCAAAGATTGCTGGGATGTAGGGTAGCTCTATTTTCAACTTTTTGAGGAATCTCCATACTGTTTTCCAGAGTGGCTGCACCAGCTTGCATGCCCACCAACAGTGTAGGAGTGTTCCTCTTTCTCCGCATCCTTGCCAACACCTTTTGTTTCCTAACTGGTTAATTTTAGCCATTCTGACTGGTGTGAGGTGGGATCTTACTGTGGTTTTGATTTGTATTTCCCTGATGCCAAGTAATGTTGAGGACTTTTTCATGTGTCCATTGGCCATTAGAATGTCTTCTTTGCAGAAATGTCTGTTCATGTTTTCTGCCCATTTCTTGATTGGGTTATTTGTTCTTAGGGTGTTGAGTTTGATAAGTTCTTTTTCTTTTTTAAAGATTTTATTTATTTGACAGACAGAAATCACAAGTAGGCAGAGAGGCAGGCAGAGAGAGAGGAGGAAGCAGGCTCCTTGCTGAGCAGAGAGCCTGATGCAGGGCTCGATCCCAGGACCCCGGGATCATGACCTGAGCCAAAGGCAGAGGCTTTAACCCACTGAGCCACCCAGGCACCCCGAGTTTGATAAGTTCTTTACAGATTTTGCATACTAGCCCTTTATCTGATATGTCATTTTCAAATACCTTCTCCCATTCTGTTGGTTGTCTTTTGGTTTTGTTGACTGTTTCCTTTGGGTATTTACCCTAAAGATACAAATGTAGTCATCCAAAGGGGCATGTGCACCCAAATGTTTATAGCAGCAATGTCCACAATAGCCAGACTATGGAAAGAACCTAGATGTCCATCAACAGATTAATGGATAAAAAAGATATGATATATATGTATGTGTACACACACACACACACACACACACACACACACACACATACATACTGGAATACCATGCAGCCATCAAAAAAATAACCCCAAAAACTCACAAAATCTTGCCATTTGCAAT
Source organism: Mellivora capensis (assembly GCA_004024625.1). Classification (NCBI taxonomy): domain Eukaryota; kingdom Metazoa; phylum Chordata; class Mammalia; order Carnivora; family Mustelidae; genus Mellivora; species Mellivora capensis. Next base: position 2,798 of record PISX010011090.1, read on the forward strand.
GACATGGATGGAACTAGAGGGTATTATGCTAAGCAAAATAAGTCAATCAGAGAAAGACGATTATCATTTAATCTCTCTGACATGAAGAATTTGAGAGGCAGGGTGTGGGGTTATGGAGGGAAGGGAGGGAAGAATGAAACAAGGTGGGACTGGGGAGGTAGACAAACCATAAGAGACTCTCAATCTCAGGAAACAAATTGAGGGCTGCTGGGCAGTGGGAGGGATAGGGTGGCTGGGTGATGGACACTGGGGAGGGAATGTGCAATGGTGAGGCTGTGAACTGTGCAAGACAGATGATTCACAGACCTGTCCCCCTAAAACAAATGATACATTATATGTTAATAAAAATAAAAAAGTGGCATATAGATAGATAGATAGATAGAGAAATATTACTCAGACATCAAAAAGAATGAATTTTTTTATTTACAAGGTGGTGGATAGAATTAGGAGATATTATGCTAAGTGAATTAAGTCAGTCAGAGAAATACAAGTACCATATGATTTCACTCATATGTGGAATTTAAGAAATAAAACAGATGAACATCGGGGAAGGGAAGGAAAAATAAGTTTAAAACAAGGAGGGAGGGACGCCTGCGTGGCTCAGTTGGTTGAGCGGCTGCCTTCGGCTCAGGTCATGATCCCAGCGTCCTGGGATCGAGTCCCACATCGGGCTCCTTGCTCAGCAGGGAGCCTGCTTCCTCCTCTGCCTCTGCCTGCCACTCTGTCTGCCTGTGCTCGCTCTCTCTCTCTCCCTCTCTCTCTGACAAATAAATAAATTAAAAAAAAAAACAAGGAGGGAGGCAAACTATAGACTCTTAACTTTAGAGAACGAACTGAGGGTTGGTAGGGGATGAGGTAATTTGGTGATGGTCATTAAGATGGACACTTGATGTAATAAGCACTGGTTTTATACGCAACCGATGATTCTTTAAATTCTACCCCTGAAATTAATACAGTGTATGTTAACTAAATGGAATTTAAATATAATATTTTTTTAAAAGTGCAAGGAAATCTGGTGTCCTCTCCCTCAGGGCGTATCTATGCAGGCTTCCAGATCTGGAATTCAGTCATGGAGGATAAATGTTAATTCACAGTCCACTATCCTGTAATATATTTCAAAATATTTGTTCATTTCAAAGTCCCACTCTTCAGGCTCAGGATACTTACTTTCCTATCTCAGGATATAATGAATAAGCTTCTGCTTCATGCATCTCCACTAGCTTCCCAGTTCCTTATCAGGAACCACTACTGTCAGTTTCCAAACTTGAGACTTTAAATGGGCACCATGGCTTCCAAGACACCTCCAAGGATTATTTGGGAGTTTGCACATATAAATGGAAAATTCTTTCTTCCTTTCTTGTTCTTGTTCTTGTTCTTGTTCTTGTTCTCGTTCTCGTTCTCCTTCTCCTTCTCCTCCGCCTCCTTCCTTTTTTTTTTTTTTTTTTTTTTTTTTTTTTTTTTTTTTTTTTTTTTTTTTTTTTTTTTTTTTTTTTTTTTTTTTTTTTTTTTTTTTTTTTTTTTTTTTTTTTTTTTTTTTGCATTTCTCCACCTGGATCGAATATTTTGTTTCCTTCTTTTTTCTTTCGCAGGCAAGTTGCTAGAGTGAAAAACTGGCATTTACAAATCCCCCACCATGGTCTTCCACCATCACCTGGAAGCCACCAGTTGCTTTCTATCACAACAGATGACTTTGTTTTCTCTAGAATTCTATGTCCATGGAATAATACTTTATGTACTCTACTTTTTTTTCCCCTAACTTCCTCACCCAGTGTGATTATTTGGTGATCCATCAAGACAGCAGCACACATCAATGCCACGTTCCTTCTATTACTGAGGGGTGTTACATGGTAAGGGTGCACAGCAACTTGTTGATTTTTCTTTTTTAAGATTTGAGGATTTTTCTGGAGATATTAGGGTTATTGATTTTTAATTTAATTACTATGTGATCAGGGAATGGCCTGGCTTAAATCCTTTTAAATTTATTGGGACTAGTACAGTGACACTGAATATGGCTTATCTTGGTAAATTCGTTTGTGGTCCCTTAAAAGAATATGCATTCGTTATTGTGGGATGGAATCTTCTATAAATTTTAGTTAGTTCAATTTGGTGATAATTTTGTTTAAATCTCTATCTTTACAGATTTTCTGTCCACATATTCTTTCAATTGTTGAGTGAAGGTATTAAAATTCCCAACTCTAACTGTGGATTTTTACTTCTTTTTGCAGTTCTGTTTATTTTCACTTTGTGTATTTTGAAGGTCTCATTGTTTGCACACAGGTTTATTGATCTATATTTACTTGAAAAATTGACCTCTTTATCATTATGAAATGATGTTTTACTCCCTGGCAATATTCCAGTATTCTTCCCACTGAAATCTACAGTTTGTCTGAAATTAATACAGACTTCTAACAATTTTAGATTAGTGTTACAGGATATATCTCTCTTTTTAAATTTATTACTCTTTTAATATTTTACTTTAAACCTCTTTGAGTCATTATAACCAAAACGCATTGCTTATAATCACATATATATACATATTTGGGTCTGCCTTTTTGAATTGACCTACATGACAAGCGTTACTTTCTAATGAGGGCATCTGGCCCTCAGGTGTACTGTGATTGTTGACAATGCCAGGTAGGTAGCTGTCATCCTGTCTGTAGTCCAATGGTCCCCTCTGTTCCTTGTTCTCCTTGTCCTATTTTTATTGCCTTCCTTTGGATTCACCCAATATCATTATGATTACATTTTATAGTCATTCTTGTCTTATCTATACTTCTTTCTTTTATTACTTTAGTGGTTTAGGATTTATTATACAAAAGTATAATTTATTCTGGTCTACTTTCAACAGTAGCTATACAACCTTGCATATGGTGTGAGAAACTTACAATAGTATACTTCCTTTTGTTCCGTCTGGATTTTTTTGCTATTTTTGCCATGCACTTTTATTTTTTATTTGATATAAACTCCACATTGCATTATTAAGTTTTTGCTTTTATGATATTTGTCAACCATCTTTAAAAGAGGATTTAAAAATCAAAATAGTCTCATATGTTTACCTGGGTAACTAAAATTTCTGGTACTCTTCATTCTCTTGCTAAATAGATCCACATTACCATTTGGTCATTTTGTTTTCTTCTGAAGACATTCTCTTGATATTTCTAGTAGTACTGTTCTGTTTGTGATAAATGCATTCAATTTTTTTATGTCTGAAAAGTCTTTATTTGATACATTTCAAAATTTCTCTTTTCTCTGTGTTTTACTTAGTTTATGGTACTATGTTTTCAGTTTACTAGTGTTTTCTTCTACAGTGTCTTATATGTCACTATTCCCACCAGTATATTTTAAAATCTAACACAAAATTCTCAGATCTAGAAGTTTGATGTGTTTTTAAAATTTACCATGTCTCTCCTAAGCACTTTGAACATGTGGAGTTCAGTTATAAGAACTGTTTCAAGATATCATCTGCTAAATACAGCACCTATGTGAGGACTGAATCAGTTTCAGGATTGTTTTTTCTCCTTCTGGGACATGTTTTACTCTCTATTTGAAAGCTTGGTAAATTAAAAAAAATAATAATTATAATTTCTTTTGAAGTATAGTTAATACACAGTGTTATATTAGTTTCAAGTGTATAACATAGTGATTTGACAATTCTATACATACGTTGTGCTATGCTCACTGTGGTAAGTGTAGAAAACTTGATGAACGTTTATATAGTACAAGATACTGCTATTTCATCGTGTGTGCTAGGTAATTTTGTTTTCTTATAAACATCTCTGAGCTTTCTCATGGGATGCCATTAATTTACTTGTAAATAGCTTGATATTCTTATATCCTGCTTTAAAAGATTTATTATTCTGAGCTGAAACAATCTAAGAAAGGTCAATCGAAGGCTGCTCAGTTCAAGCTAATGGATGTAAGCTACAAAGGGTACTTTTTTTTTAAGATTTAATCTATTTATTTGACAGAGAGATAGAGATTACAAGTAGGCAGATGGAGGGGAAGGGAGAGGGAGAAGCAGGCTCCCCACTGAGCAAGGAGCCTGATGCGGGGCTCGATCCCATGGCCCTGAGACCATGACCTGAGCTGAAGGCAGAGGCTTAACCCGCTGAGCCGCCCAGGCGCCCCGAGGATACTGTTTTCCAGGGACACTTAGAACATCTGGGGGTTATGGTGTTGACACCTGGTGGTGATATCAGGGGCTAAACACCTTAGAGCACGTGGGGCAAACACGCCACGACATGTAGTTGTTCAGACCAAGACGGTGATAGCACTGAGATGCAAAAGTGCTGGTCTGGGGCTAATCATTCTCCATGAGTTCAACAAGACTCTTCTGTGTCCATTGCCCAATATCGCACAAATTATGAGTTTTTCCTGTCTGGCCAATGGGAACAGGCACTATTCTTAGTGCTAGCTGAGTCTGTGACACTGGCCCGAATCTCATCCTTTCAGGTGGATCTTTCCCTGGCTCCAAGTAGTTCTCCCGCATGCATAAGGTCAACAGGACTCAGCAATTCTCCCTGGGACCCTCTGCAGTTCTCCGGAGGTCTCTCAGTGCTGTCTCCTCCCTGGTACTCTGTGCTGGAAGCTTTCCTGCCTTTGTCCACCTGGGCTTTCACTTCTCCTCAACCAGTCTGTTAGACTCCAACAGGGGCTCCCTCCCTCCGCCTGAAAGCAACCTGGGCAGCAAACTAAGGCTTCATACCATCCCTTTCTCATCTCTCAGGGATCATTGGTTGGTTGTCAGCCTTGATAATGTGTGTTTCATACACTTTGTCCTTTCTTCTGTTTGCTTGACGGGAAATAGATGTTGCTCTCCTATGTTTATTTACTCTAACGGTCTTGTAAAGGACGTTTTTTTTTTTTTTTAAAGATTTTATTTATTTATTTGAGAGAGAGGCAGTGAGAGAGCATGAGCGAGGAGAAGGTCAGAGGGAGAAGCAGACTCCCGGTGGAGCTGGGAGCCCGATGCGGGACTCGATCCCGGGTCTCCGGGATCATGACCTGAGCCGAAGGCAGTCGTCCGACCAACTGAGCCACCCAGGCGTCCCAAAGACGTTTTTCTTTTATACGTTCCATGTCTCACAAAACAATAAATTACTAGTATACATATACAGATTTATGTATGTAAGAAAATGTTACTTTAGTCATTGATCTAACTATTCAACTCCACAGAAATTTGACTTCTAGTAAGGATGTTAATATAGTGCAATATTCCTTTTTAAAGTTTTATTTATTTATTTGAGAGAAAGAAAGAAAGAGCACCAGCAGGGGAAGTGTCAGGCAGAAGGAGGGAGAAGAAGGCTTCCTAATGAGTAGGAAGCCTGCGTGGGGCTCGATCCCAGGACCCTGGGATCATGACCGAAGGCAGACCCTTAACTGACTGAAACACTCAGGCACCACTATAGTATAATACTTTCAAAGTTGCACTTAAAATGCATTTATTTGATTAAAAAGTATGCTTCTGTCCTTGAAATCAGAGTTGTTCATCTGGGTTGAATTTAAATTTTACTAAATAAAATGGAATGAATAAGAAAATTTAATCTTTGAAGTCGCAGGGCAAAATTATGAAGAAAACATAAAATAGAACCCAGTAAGAAGTTAATGTAGTTCTTACTAGTATGTACTATAAAATAGAAAGCTAATCAGTCATAAGACACTTTTCGGGTCCCTGAAGGTCTTTGTCTTATGCCAGAGCCTTGATTTTTAGTTTCTTGGAGAACAACAATTTTGCATTTATGTTCATGAAACTATGAAATGCTGTTGACATAAAAATAAATGGAAGGAATCTGTTCCCCCAGTCCTGCCTATGATCCACCCCAAAAACATTCTTGTGAAATAGGTTGCTTGGAGATTATCCTTTTGCTCCTTTTAATCTTTTATCATCGTGTGTGTGTGTGTGTGTATGTGTGTGCGTATGTGTTGGCTCAGCCTAGAACATCTGCAGGGAAAGTCATGATGTCAAACTCCTCCAGCTCTTCCATGGGTGTAGACCCAGAGAGAGAGTCTCAGAGAAGAAGCAGTGTCATGATGGTCAGCCACATCACCAAAGATCCTACTGAAGCACATTGGTCACTGTTCATCTAGCTTTCGTCTACATCCTTGCCCCAAGGTCTCCTTATGGCTTCCTAGCTGATTTACATAGGAAAGGCAATCAAACACTAAAATCCACATTCATAATCATGTCATTTTTCTCTTTACTTTTCGTGAGATTATAAAGAGCCTCAATCCATGGCACATTTCCTGGTTGTGTGTAAATTCACATAAATTTACATAACACTGTTATATTCTTTATATCAAAATCTGGTCTATGCTATTACGAAAGTGTTTACCCAACTTGATAATTAAGTTTAGATGTGGAAAGAGTGAAGGATTCGATTTCAAAAAGTTGAAATTGGAAACGTCTTATAAGCTGCCATGCTCATGATCCTTAAATGTCTTGTTTCATCCCTGCCTAGCTGGAGCAGGCAGAGAGCTGACGCTGGTCTTGCCTACCCCAGACCCTCAAGCTCTCTGGTAGGTTGGAAGGCAAAGAATCGGTGACTTCAGATTTATCTGTGCTTTGGCACTTTCTGGCCGTTTATTGAGCTGAAAAAAATCAATATGACTCTAATGAAACCACAGATGGTAATTAGTTCTAACCATTGAAGTGTTCCTGTGTTGATTTATATATATTCTAAAACTTGGACCGGATGCACTGTGAGAACTTGGAGAATTTGATGGTGCTTGTGTCTGCACTCACTTGTGTGCATTTAGAAATAAACAAAAAATAAATAAATAAGTCTATCTGAGCGAGGCTTCAGGCAGAATGAAAGGTAAGGGAGAAAACCATACAGTCTATCCTAGAAACAATTCAATGCTCCGGGGCCAGCTTGCTTGAGATGTTTCCTTCACTCCATGTCAAGCCTCCCTGCTCCTTGGACACAGTGTTTGCAGGCAGAAATAAACACTGGCCTTGTCTCGTTTTGGGAGGTGGGGGGGCCAGTACTATGGAAGCCCTTCCAGGCCTCAGGACAACTCCCCAGTGAGGACGAGCTGTGTGCTGAATCAGCAGGCTCTGACCCTCCACCGCTCCCAGCCTCTGTGAACCTTCCCCTGGCTGCACCCGAGATCCAGGCCCAGGGCCCAGTTGAAAGGTCAGCATTTTTGTGTGGGCAGTTTCACTGAGATGGAAGGAAACCCAGAGCCTGAAACCCGAGGGGCTCTGAGCCCCCTTTATGTGAGCCGGGAGATTCGGTCTGTTGGCATGAGAGAACGGCCAACGGTACTGGGGAGCCCCGCAGAGCCCCGTCTCCGGGGCCTCAGCGTCGGAACTGAAAACGCAGGACTGTGACTTCATACTAAAGCTGGGACTTTAGAACGTTAAGCAACAACTCGGTGTTGAAGGTGACAAGCAGAGAGTGCCGGGTCCCCACTGAAAGAAGTGTCAGGGTCATAAAAACTGTCATCCTTGGGCTGGCGTTTCTGCGGCACTCAAGCTGGTTACAGTCCTTGTCAGCACATGGTTCGAATCAACAAGGAATATAAATGAAGTGGCCGGCTCCAAGACTCTCTTAACACTTGGCACATGGCGACAGTAACCGCAGCCCGGCCCCAGCTCCCTCCACGCTGGTGCATTCTGGAGCACAGGAGGCTGCACGTGGCCCAGGCCTCCTGCACCACAGCCCAGGGAAGGGAGTACCCCAGGGGACCCAGCCCTGACCCCAGCTCCTGACCCCCACTACTCCCCACCTGACTCCTCTCCCCGAGGCCCCCCTGCCACCAGCTCCCTTGTATCCTGGAGCCTCGGTGACCATTGTGCCCCATGAGCATCAGGGCCATCTGCTCTCATGGTAGTGTTCTCTCGATTCCTCGGAGAGGCCCTTCCTGGAGGGCCACCTCCTGGAGTCAGCGTGAGCCTCCGCTCAGCTGAGACGAGCCTCTGCTGCAGACCCAGACCCAGATCCCAGGACCCAAGAATGAGATTTCAGCGAAAAATGCATCGGACCGGAACTGGTTTTCTTCAGTCTTGGCTGTCTGTTCGGACGTGCTGGAGGACACAGGTGCCAGTAGGGGACCTGGAAAGTGCAGAGCAGCCCAGGTGGCCTGAGGGCTATTGAGGTGGCTCAGGAATTGCTTGGGGTCTGGAAGCAGGCCAGCGGGGCAGCCTCTCGTCCTCCTGCCAGCTCTCCCTGTGGAGCAGAGGCCGGATTCTGGATCCTGGACAGGAACGGAGCTGCCCACCACCCCAAGTGCAGTCTGAGGAGGGAGCCCCAGGCAGCCCCAGGAGGGAGCCCCAGGCACCTGCGGTGGGGCCTGCAGCTCCCTAGAAGAGCCACACCCCTGCTGGCAAGCGGTGAGGTGTCCCCCTGCAGTCTAAATGAACCTCTCCCAAAAGTTTTGGTGATTTTCAGTATTTATGACCTCTGCTTCCACCCCTTAATTTTGGCGCTTGGCTGGTACATGAATACTGTCTTTTTCCATTAAGGATTGCCAGCATGCACTGCCTTGGGAACCTGGGGTTTTACCCAGAACCCTGCATTTGCAGCACCAAAGTGCAGCTCTGTCTGGCAGCATTCTGCCTGGATATGCTATGTCCATCAACTCTGCTTTTCAGTTCCAGGGCTGGGCAACTTTTAGCATTTTGATATGCAAGTTTCCTATCATTATTCTTATTGAAGTTGGGTCAAATATTGAACAAATGAAGAAAGAAGCCCCTTCCTTGGCCCATGGCAAGGTACGCGCCGCAGGATTCTTGGAAACAAGACCAGGTGGCAGGTGACTGTAGCACCTGGTTTTCTTTGCATTTCTAACTGTCCCTCTCGTGGACATCTCCAGGCGCTGGGCCTGGCCAGAGCAGCCCCTGCCTTCCCCTGGGGCTCGGGTGCTCTGGAAGGATTCTGAGCTCACACCTTTTACTCTTTCATCTCTACCACGAGACCAGGGGCAGAAAACTTCTGGAAGGGACCAGACAAGGCATATTTTCAGCGTCCCTGGGCAGCATGGTCTTACTGAAGTCACTCGGCTCTGCACCAGCCACGGCCATGAGAATGAACGGGCTTGTCTGTGTTCCAGTAAAACTTTTATCAGCGGCCTCAGAATTGTGAATTTTATATTGTTTTCATGTGTCACAAAATGCTCTTTCCCTCTTACTATGTTTTAAACATGTATTTTTAATTTTCTGGAAGATAGAAGTGTTTTTATTTTATCTTTTAATTTAAATCAAAGAGCCAACAGATAGTACATCGTTAATTTCAGATGTAGTGTTCGGTGGTCCGTCAGTTGTGAATAACACCCAGAGCTCATCATACCTTAAGGCCCGTCACCCAAGTTAGACATTTAAAAAGGTAAAGCCTGGGGTGCCTCCCTGGTTCAGTCGATTAAGCATCCAACTCTTGATTCCAGCTCAGGTCGTGATCTCAGGATGGTGGGATCAAGCCCTGCATCTGGCTCCGCGTTCGGGGAAGGGGGTGTCTGCTTGAGGATTCTCTCTCCTTCTCCCTCTGCCCCTCCTCACCCTGCACGCACACGCTCTTTTTCTCTCCCTCAAAAATAAACAAATAAATAAAATAAATGTAAAGCCCATTCCTAGCTTGTGCACCAGACAAAAACAAGACTTGTCCCAACCCCTCCAGGGGACACGAGTGAGAAGAGAATAGTTGTGTCTTGGGCAGGCCACATTCTTTTTTTTTTTTTTTTAAGATTTTAGTTATTTATTTGATGGAGAGAGACACAGCGACAGAGGGAACACAAGCAGAGGAGAGGGAGAAACAGATTTCCTATCAAGCAGGGAGCCTGCTACAGGGCTCCATACCAGGACCCCGGGATCATGACCTGAGCCGAAGGCAGACACTTAACAACTGAGCCACCCAGGTGCCCCTTGGGCAGGCCCTCTTAAAGTCCCCTTCCCTGGGGCTGGGGTCTTGGACTCCAGTAAGCAAGCTGTCCGTGGGCAGGCAGTCGCTGAGCGGTAAACGCTGACATTCCATCAAGTGTTAACAGTAATTCAGGTAGCTGACCCTGGATCAGTGAGCATATGTAGCCAGAAAAGTGATCTAAATATTTATTTTGGGGCGCCTGCATGGCTCAGTGGGTTAAGCCTCTGCCTTTGGCTCAGGTCATGATCTCAGGATCCTGGGATCGAGCCCAGCATCAGGCTGTCTGCTCAGCAGGGAGCCTGCTTCCTCCTCTCTCTCTGCCTGCTTGTGATCTCTGTCTGTCAAATAAATAAATAAAGTCTTTAAAAAATATATATCTATTTATTTTGAAAAGTTACCTAGGTGAGATGTCTACATAGCTTTCAGAAGCCTTGTCGAACCACAGACGGGCTTTTCAGAAAATTTTATGTAAAGTTGTTTTTGTTGTTTTTGGTGATGGATTTATTTTGTCTTAAATTATGTTAAGACACGTTATTGAAGGGCACCTGAAAATGCTGACGTCTGTTAATTTATGTGAGAATACCTCTTCATGTGGAAATCTGTTGTTTCCCTCTTTTATACCCGAGCAATCTCACAGAATGTAGTTTGTGGCGGTTAATCTCCTGCCTTGGCAGGCCTCGCCTGGCGCTTTGCCATGGCTTTTATTGGGAAATGCATATTCATAAAATAATTCAGTATTTTGAAAAAATGCCAGTATGAAGAAGGGGAGGAAAGATTTCTTCCTTCGGTTTTATATCATATGATAATTGACTCTCTCTGCTTGACTTATTTCACTCAGCATAATCTCTTCCAGTCCCGTCCATGTTGCTACAAAAGTCGGGTATTCATCCTTTCTGATGGAGGCATCATACTCCATAGTGTATAAAAAAAAATCCTTCAGTCTCTCTATGTCTCCGTAGTGTGTAGAACCATCCATAACCCCCACCCTGATAATTTTGAATTCCTCAATGATGCCCAGGAAGTGTTAAGCTCTCACCTTAATTTTGCTTGACACAGTTTTTAAAAAGTACATTTTCTGCAGATTCTTGATTTAACTTGGTTTGGAATTTCTGTTCAATTACTTTTTTGGTTTACCACCTCTATTTTAAGAGGAAAGCACAACTGTCATTTTATGGAAGCGTTTGGGATAGGATTTATTTGAATAAAGGTTTTGATCTGTTCCTCTTTTCCCTTAGTAGTCTGGGAAACTAGGAAAGCAGAATAAAACTCCAGAAGAGAATGTTTAAGATCAATTTTAGCATTAGGTTCGAGGTATGCTACAGAAAAGTCAGACTTTCCTGCTCATGGATGCTGTCTCTGTTTTACGGTGTCTGTGTAGCAACAACGAGCCTTTCTGCATACAGCTGCCATGGCTCCAGCCGTCCCTAGTGAGCCCTCCTCTGAGCTCAGAGTGTCAGCTTGGGTGGTTAGAACAGTGGACAAGGGGGGCGCCTGGATGGCTCAGTCGTTAAGCATCTGCCTTTGGCTCAGGTCACAATCCCAGGGTCCTGGGATCGAGCCCCACATCAGACTCCCTGCTCTGTGGGGAACCTGATTCCCCCTCTCCCACTCCCCCTGCTTGTGCTCTCTCTCTCTGTGTCGAATAAATAAAATATTTAAAAAAAAATGGACAGTGAACAAGGGATCATCCTCATGCCGACCATTTTTCTTCTTTGCTTCGTTCGTTTGTCACCGATCCCATCTCTGGAAACATCCAACTGTCTCGCGAACGCATGCTTTCGGTCACCGGGGGGACTGGGTGGGAAACCGCGGCTGGACCAGTTCAAGTCCATCACTCCCAGTTGAAAATGGCTCAGACCACATGGCTCAGTGGCCGGGAGCCACCCAGGGCATCCGAGTGGATAAAGGCAACATCATAATTACTGACAAATCACGGCTGCCGGAACGTTCTCCGTTGCTCTTCAGTCTGGGCTAACGTGTTTATTCTTTCCTGTTGCTCTTGCGTGGGTTTCTGCATCATTAAGAAGTGGGTGGAATCCAGTTATCATTCTAAATTGCACAATACTAAAGCTGTCCGTCAGTGTGCTGGAGAAGTCAAAATGCAAGTGTTCCAATAAGGAGTCCTTCCAATCCATACTGTTTACATGGACTTCTTCTACCCATGTCTGGGAGCACTCACTTGGATGGCTATCTTTTAATTTTGGCTGCAAATAATTATTCATTAAGTAGGATCATTTGTGAAGCATAGCTTAAGTAGGTCAGCAAAATCATTCATATTAAGGGAATTTTACTTAATAAGATCTATTGATTTGAATATAACTGAAACACATTCAATTTTCTTTATTACACTCTTTCTCCCAGATGTCTTCATTCAGAGCTTTTGTCATTTTTTTTCTTTCAATTACTTACACTACATAAACTTCTGTGATTGTCTCCCTTTCTCATCAAATCAGTTCAAAAGGAGAAAGGGAGCTTCCCTTGGAGGGCAGGATGTTGGCAAGGGCACAGAGCTGCATTTCCAGGCTCCAAGGTGTCCCCAGGGGCCCAGGGGCCAGGCTGTGGCTCATGCTGCCCCCTCCTCCAGCCTTCGGATCCTCCCGGAGCCTCTCCTCCACCAGCTGGCGGGATGTAGTTCCCTGCTGAGGGGGTCAGGGGCCTTGGGAATGGGCTGCCACAGACAGAAAGCACCCAGGTCACTGAAATGCCACCTCTCCAACTACCTCTGCCCTGAAGATTTTCAAGCTGCACCTTCTTCTGCCCCTGGGGTAGTTTGGGCGGGCTGCCTCCCACCGCCTGAGGACGTCCACTCACCCCTGAGCAGGGATGCGCATGCTCCTTGGAGAGCGACAGCCTGGTACAGGCGGCACAGCCTGCTTGTCACGGGGCTGCGCCCCTGCCGCCCCTCGGGTCCTGCGCCCAGCCCGGGGAGCCCGGAGTGTACAGCCACTAGCCACCTGTCCCTTCTCCCCGGCCAGGCACTTCCTCTCATGCCCTACTCTTCCTGTGTCTTTCCTTTTCCCTTTGTGGAAGCAGAACTGCGGGAAACAGACACCAACCGAAATTGGCCCCGAAACTCTTGTGTCCTGTTCCTTTGGCTGCAGTCAGGGGGCCTGTAAGTCCGCTGCTCGCAGACACTGGTGGGGGACGGTCCGTGTGAAGAGCTGGTATGCTCCCAGGCGAAGCTGATCTGCACGAGGCTTGTTCTATCTCCGAACCCCACTACACCTGTACAGACCCACGGATCCTCCCTGCAGGAAGAAAGGTAAGTCCTTCCTTGCGAAAGCCACTGTTGTCTTATCTGGTCATTGCAGCTCCCCAGCTGTGGCCGCTGCAGCAGCTTAGGGATGAGAGCTCCGTCACGCGGAGGGCATGCCCCCATATGGGAGGGATGGAGAGAGGGCTCCAGGGGAGGGGCAGGCACCGAGGCTGGAGGGACCGGCAGGATCCCTTTGCCGAAGCCTGGAGAGGAGCCCTTATCCGGAGCCATGAGATGGGCCGTAAGGGGACCTAATCCCTCTCATTCTGTGGTGTGGCTGCAGATTCTCACCTAGAGGGGTCACATCAGCTTGCACAGCATGTGTGTGGTGGAGGGTGTGAGTGTGGTGGGTATGGGTGGGTGTGGGTGTGCATGTGTGCGTGTGTGCATGTAGGGGAGGAGTAGATTTTTGATACAGAAAATCCAGTTAGGGAGGAATGATGGCCATAAAGAGGAGGAGTCATGAAGACCCAAAGAATGGCAAAAAGAAACTGGTACATCATGTGGGAGATGCATTTGAGAGAAAGAGGAGGAGTTCCCATGAGCAAACCTGGCTGCTGGTCACCAACAGCTGAGGACCGATTAATAACTGTTAATACACACCTTCCTTCCTTCTTTCTTTCCTTCCTCTCTTTTCTTTCCCCTTCCCTTCCCTTTCATTCCCTACCCTTCCCTTCCTTTTCCTTCCCTTCACTTTCTTTTCTTCCTTCCTCTTTCTTTCTTTCTTTCTAGAAAGTTCCATACCCAGTGAAGCTCAATGTAGGGCTTGAACTCACAGCCCTGAGACCGAGACCTGAGCTGAGATCAAGAGTCAGATGCTTAACTGACTGAGCCACCTGGCGCCCCTGATGCACACATTTCTAAGGAAACTATTTGTTGTCCAGAGTGGTCCACTAAGACGCAGGGTTTGTACACTAAGAATCTATTCAAACATCACTGAAATTCAGTGCATGCTATTTTAAGACAATCTGTGTTTCTCTTTTTAAAAATTATTTGAACACAGCTATGTCCAGCTTGAGTTTGGGAGCCTTGTTGACTCTGGAAACACTACTCATGTGTCCTTTGGCTGGTCTCCTCTTGGGGACCCACTTGAGTGGGGTCTCCCATTCCATCACGGAAATTGAAAAGTAAATGTCTCTTGGTTATCAGTTTAGTATGAGAAGAAGTATGTTCTCATCCAATCAGAATTATAATAATTTGAAAAGGATGCTCTAAATCATTCTCTTCTCAATTCTGTCTACTTCACTCTGTTAAGTACCGAAGGAAGCCGTCACCCTTCTCTGTGGCGAAGGACAAAAGTCCTCTCCACCAAGGGCTACGGCTAGAGCCTGCATCCCCCTGCTCTAGGGAGGAGAACACGTCTTCCCGATATGCTCTCATAGGGCACATTCCTGTGCGGAGAGCAAGACCTTCTGGTCTGCGCGTGTATCGGAAGCCCGGGGCGACACGCTCCCCACGTTCCTCCTCCCGTGCACTACCCTCGTCACAACTGACAACTGCCCCATAGGAGACCGTGGCTTCTCACCCCGGCATGCCTAAAGCCTCGTCGTAGTTGCGCCTGACTCCCAGGTAACCTGCCTGCTTGTGCAGAGCCGACTAGTGTAGCCATTGGTGGGAAAGAACAGGTCCTATGTTGGCGGAGGATTGCTCTGGAAAGTGGAGCTGGAACAAACCCCAGACGTGAATTAGTGGGTGCACATGCCGGCGTGGTGACATAGATGTGGCCCTGTATGACAAGGGTGCGCCCAGGGTCTGGAGGGGACTGACTTCCTAATATGGACAAAAGCTGGAGACCCCTAAAAGGGAGGAGTGATTCTTCCCTGCTGCCTGGCATTGGCCCCCAGCTGAGCCAGGGGGAGTGACTTAGGTCTGTACTGTGGGACTATATGGGACCATGTTTATGGGGACAGGACATCGAGAATCCTGGAAGAGCAGACCCCACTTGTGGTGCCCGAGTGCCCTGAGAGGAGGTGTGATTGCACCAGGACCTGAGGACGTAGAAGGCATTATTACCAAGGTGTGGGGTTCGGTATGGGGAGAACGAGTCCAGGGTGGGTGTTGGTGTGGAACATTCACCTAAGTGAAATCATCCTCTCCCAGCTGTTGGAGTTTTAGATAAACATGGTCTCTTGCACTTAGGAGTCAGGGGGCTGTAGTCCTGGCCATGGCCTCGCCCCCAGGTCACGAGCCGAGAAAAGGAGTCTCAGCATCAGGTTTGCAAACCACATATTCATATTCTGGCATGCCTGCAAAACCCGAAATCGTTCAACCTGTTCTAATAGCTGATAGGACTCCCAATCCCCCTCCTCAGGAGTTCCAAGACACACCTTGCTTAGATGTGGCTGCAGGGATGCGGAGATGCGGGGGTGCCGGCGGCACCCATGCTTGGGGCTGCAGGGAAGGCAGCGGGCTGGGGAGGAGAGGGGCGCAGAGCCAGCCGAGCATCAGGCGATGACACGAGGTGAAGAGTTCGTGAACAGTGCATGCAGAAGGTGTCCTCAGAGTACAGGCAGTAACCCAGAGCGAGTCCTGCCAGGTCAGGGATGAGGCACTGGACAAAAGCCCCAGAGGAGCCTGGGCTGGTCATACCAGGGGCTCAGAGACCCCAGCTATGGTACTGGAGGACAAGAAGCTATCCCTTTCCATTCCTGAGCAGAGAGGGACCCAGAGAGCCTGATCTAAGAGTGGAGGCAGCAGGAGCCGAGCCAAGTCAGAGGGAGGCAGCAAGGACAGAGCCGTAGCCGCTGGCCTCCAGGACTCGGTGCACAAGGGTGGGGCTGGGATCAAGCTTCTGGATGTCCTTCTCACTCAGCTTGTGTGGGTTCTGAGTCTTGCTTTCAGACCAGGACATATGGTACAAATGAGAAGGTTTGCTTCGAATGAGAAAATAAATCACAACCAATTATAATTTAAATGGAAAACCATGGATGGAGGAAGGAAGGAAAGAAGGAAGGAACTGCTACACACGTACTCTTTTATTTTCCTATAATTTTAGGGGCATAGTATTTGATCATCTTTCTTTTCTTTATTAATTTTTTATAAACATATAATGTATTTTTATCCCCAGGGGTACAGGTCTGTGAATCGCCAGGTTTACACACTCCACAGCACTCACCATAGCACATACCCTCCCCAATGTCCATAACCCCACCCCCCTCTACTGACCCCCCTCCCCGCTGCAACCCTCAGCCTGTTTTGTGAGATTCAGTCTTTTATCTTTTTGAATGATAGTATGTGGTATATTTTCTACCAACACACACACACACAAAATCCCAGTACCCTAGATAGATAAATTAGTCTTTGCCTCAATCTGCTTGCTTAAGTTTTATTTTTATTATTGAACACAAAAATACATAAATCATGCAACTTCATGTATGGAACCTCTTGTTATTTGTAGTTTTGAGTGGGTGTGTGCCCTACAAACACAAGTATAAATTCTTTTTCATGAGATTTCCATCCGAAAGAAAAAGAGATTATTGATATATTTCTAAACATCACTGATGTTCTTGAAGGGAATAACATCCATTCTGATGAGGGAAATGCTTGTGACTCTACACATCTGGGGCCTGGAAGACATTCCCATAGACCACCTCCTAAAACCACATGTTCTAGATCTTTCTTCTCTGTTACTACAGGCTTGCTGCCAACACCCGAAGGACATATTCCTATCAGGGGACCTCTGGCCTGACTCTCAGCATGTGCCTTTGTGTCGATGGTAAGGACAGCTACCAGCAACTTCAGTATACAAGGAAGGGATTGCAAACCCATGAATATTTCAGGTTAAATTAAAGCTTAACTACATCACAAAGAAAAGTAAGGTGTGACTGGCTTTCAACATCCCCAGACGTGAAGGGAAGGTGGGCAAGGGGAGTCCGAATAGAATGGATCCCAATTCCAGTTACATTCTTTCTTTGGCAAATTTTACTAAAACATACGCCCACACCAATGTGTTACCAGAGTCCATCCTAGGGGTCCGCAGGCCAGTGGCAGTAGGGTCTGATGCTGGACCTTTGGGACAGCTCACAATCCTAGTAGTAATTGCCAGGGCACCTTGCAAATAGTCTCAGTCTGGATTTGTTTCACTCTGAAGTACACAGACTAACACAGATAAAAAGACTTTACAGGAAAACGATGCCCACTTCAGGCCATCGTGTTCGGCATGTTGTATTCAGTCCCACTCCAGCCTAGAATGGGTGCCTCGCTGCACCAGAACCGGGAGCCAGGACAGTGGGCCCTGTGTCCCACGCTGTGCTCAAGCAGAAAGGCAGCAGGTAGGCAGGTCGGCTAGGAGGATGGCTCCCCGGGACACTGCAAACCCAGTGTGCTGACCCTGGGGGGCAGATCCCCCCATTTTCCCTGCCGGTGAGACCGTAAGCAATGCTGAGAGGAAAGGCCTATGACACCAGATGTGGTCAGCTCCTTCTTGACCACCTGCTCTCCTGAAGACTGGGATACCCACAGGCACTGGACTCTGGACGAAAAGTTATCTTGAGAAACGCTGATATCTCTTTGGTATGTCATTCTTAAAAGTAGAGGGACGGGGCGCCGGGGTGGCTCAGTGGGTTAAAGCCTCTGCTTTTGGCTCAGGTCATGGTCCCAGGTCCTGGGATGGAGGCCCACATGGGGCTCTCTCCACAGCAGGGAGCTGGCTTCCTCCTCTCTCTCTGCCTGCCTACTTGTGGTCTCTGTCTGTCAAATACATAAATAAAATCTTAAAAAAAAAAAAAAAAGCAGAGGCACCGAGGGGCGCCTGGGTGGCTCTGGCTATGAAGCATCTGACTTCCGCTCAGGTCATGATCCCGGAGTCCTGGGATCGAGCCCCACGCCAGGCTCCCTGCTCAGCGGGAAGCAGCCTGCTTGTCTCTTTCCCTCTGCACTGTCCCCACTCATTCTCTCTTTCTCTCAGTCTCTCAAATAAATAAATAAATAGATAAGTAAATAAATAAATAAAAGCTTCAAAAAGAAGTTTCTTAGAGGGAAAAAAAAAGTAGAGGCGTAGAAAGAATCTTAAGTTCAGGAAAAAGGTGATTTTAAAAACCCTGAGTCTGGAGTAGGCAGCCATGCTGTGTCCAGGAGACAGAGGGAGGGGCAGGGGACACGCGCTGAATATCCTCAGATGTGGGAGGAATGCACGTAAGATGCACAAGGTATTCTGTCGACCCTGATTTCTACGTACACTTCGTGGGAGAAGTAGAAGGCTGCACTGTGCTCCAGGCTCACAACCTGGGCCAGGTGTTGTGGGGCCTGAGCGCCCTTCTGAGGCCGTTTAGTTCACAGACACTCTCTCGTTCCGTTTTGTTAATGCCTAGAGACAAGAGTGCATATATTTTGCCTTTTGCATTGTGGGCTGAAAAATTCTGGCCAGAAAGATGCGGTTGGAAGATGAAATTTCTCCCAAATGAAACCAGGTGCATATATACACCCCCGAGTATTTCCTTAGAGAGGAATGTTGAAGTGCTCGCCAACAGCAGACCCTAAACTTAGCGGCAGGAGGCATCAAGTGGGACCTGGTCACTAGCAAACGGAGAGAGCCCCACATGTGCGACAGGCACGGCTTAACTGAAATAATCTGTGGTCAGTGATTGCATTTCCCAAGTAAATTAATAACCACCGTCCTAGAGAGATATATTGGATCTCCAGGTCTAGACAATAGACGTGGGGCAGTTATATTCATTTGGGATGAACTAATCCTTCTCTGACAGGGAAGCTATAGAAATTATTTTGAACAGATTTATAGGTCTCACGGGGACATACAGTGCACTTCCAGGCATCCTGAATCCCATTTCTTCCAGCACACCACCCCACAGACACTGCAGCCTTCTCGGGAAACCCTTCCTCACGGGGGGACTCGGGGCAAAGAGGCAACTTTGGGGAAGCCTGTAACAATACAGGCTCTGTAGAGTAGACTGCATTGAGTCAGTGGGCAGATCATCTGTTATTAGTTCCCTGGAGTGACTTAATTTAGCAGAGATAATTTGAAAAAGACACATCTACAGGAGCTGTCCGTCTGACAATGGCCAGTTATCTCTGGAAAAGTCACAATCGTAATCATCATACCATTAAGGCAACCACATTTAAAAAATATTTTATTTATTTACTTGACAGAGAGAGAGAGAGAGATCACAAGTAGGCAGGGCGGCAGATAGAGGCAGGGGGGGAAGCAGGCTCCCTGCTGAGCAGAGAGCCCGATGCGGGGCTCGATCCCAGGACCCTGGGATCATGACCTGAGCCGAAGGCAGACGCTTAGCCCACTGAGCCACCCAGGCACCCCAATAACCGTGTCTTTAAAGGGGGCAGAAAGCCAAGAATGGTCCAATGACAGCAGTGACAGTAACCGGAAGGTCAGAGGCAGACCCGAGGAAGAAGGCTACCTGAAGCACGGTGCTGAGGTGGCTCCATATTGAGCAGAGAACAAGAAATGAATGAAATATTATAACAAAGAAGAAGCAGTGGACATTAAAACTAGAAAAGACTTCAGGAACCACATTAGAGGCCCACTGATTGGCCAATCAGAATCCCTGGGGCTAAGGTCCAGAAATCTGTTTTTTTTTTTAAAAATCTCCTCTTGGGTTCATTTGTGGCCAAATGGAAGGCCATGAATCATTCCATTCCCTCCTATTACAGAGAGGTGAGGTAGCTGGGAGGAAGAGAAGCAGCACTCTGATTTCATGCTTAATTAGAAATTAGGGAACGCTACTCTGCAGATTCTGTAAGTCATTTCCAAACGTCCCAAAGAATCCTTTTCCTATCTTTTATAGGACACTGTTTTAGGTATTTGGAGTGGACACTAATCAGAGAGACTGTGTGAGCCCATCCATCCAGCCCTGGTCAGAGAGGTGAGCCAGGCCTGATGTTTTATTGCAATCAGGAAGAATGTGTACTTTCATTTCCCTCTGGACATGGATATGGGCTTTTATTGTTCTCTTCAGATACTTCTCAAGTCAGCAAGTAGGGCCTCCCTTACACGAGACAGACTTCATTCAGCCAACCCCCGCACTGTTTTCCTCACCAAATGGAGTGCTGGGGAAGCGCCCTGCTTTTGCTTAATGCAGTGCTGGGCACGGAGACCCCACAGGCAATTGCCGGGATGCTCAGTGTGTTTGCTGTGCTTCAGGGGACACGTGTTGAATTTTGAAATTGTGTTCTGAACTGTTACATAATCATCGTTCTTGTCCTAATGCATATTGGTTTCAATTGCTAACATTGTAAAGATGCTGTAAGTCGGGCTTTGTGGGTTTAAAAGGTGGAAGGCCATGGGAAACATTTGGAAGTCATCCCATTCACTCAAGTTGATAGTAACTGGATAAGAAACATGCATGCATTACCCTGCACTCCCAGGGAAATAAGACAACACAAAGGAAGCAGAAGAAATTGGCTCCGTTTGCACAAGATGATGGTTCTATTAAAGAGAAGCATGACTACGTCCTCTTATTTATTAGCACATTTTTACCCAAGTGCTATTCTTGCTTTTCGGCCTCTATCACCCACAGCCAGCCCCAAATCTGCTTCCAACCTATCTCTGCCACTCGCTAGCTGAGAAATCGCTCCCCTCACTAGTTCTTGGGTTTCTTAATTTCAAATGAGAATAATAATACCTACCTCATCAAGTAGCCATAGGAATTAAATGAGTCAAATGTGAAACTCTCAATGAATATTACAATTTTCCCAAGCATGGGGTATCTGAACCACGGGAGGATGGCGTATGGCCTGTCCTCTTTGCTGGAGTGTGGGAGCCAACGTCCGCATGGCCAGTGTTCTTTGAGGATTTAAATAACAGATAAAATGTTGAGCCCCCGAGCACCAGTACTTCCTATCTGCCATCTCCCTTACTCCTGTCCTTGCTCAGTGTTGAAATACTGAAGAAGAGTCAACGGGTCCTGACAGCCACAGTGGAAAGAAGACTGTCTGAAACTGTCGGGGAGAAGTTTCTCTTGCCATCATGACCAAACCTCCAAAGTCACTGTGAAGCGAAGCGGAGCACAGCCTTCATTCTGTTCCATGGTTCTTCCACTGTTGCTGGAATCCCCTGGACAGGACAGAGCCCAGGGGACGGAGAGTTAGTCTGAGGATCACCGGCTAGCGTCATAGTCCGTGGCTCCGGTGTTTCAGATGGGGTCCTGTCCCTCTGAGTGCCTTCTGGTTGGAACCCTCTGGCCGGCTCCTCTGTGACCTGCCTTGACTGCCACCTGCTCTCCTTCCATTTGGATTTTCTCCACTGAAGGAAATGCCGCTCACATTTCGAAATCACCCCCTCAGGCTGCTGGTGTGGACAAGCTGTCTGCATGAATTTCCCAAGCATTGGATTCTAATAAATATTAGGGCAAGAGACAGGGTCAAAATGAAAGCAAAATAAGACAAGACACACTGGGGCAGTTAGGAGATGTCTTGTAAGTTGTATAGATGGAGGTGATAGCCCAAGTGTGTTTGGAATGCACGTGTGGCCAAGATTTAGTCTCCTACCTCCTTCAGTAACACACTGAGAAAGAAAAGCTGCTTTGCCGACCAGTCAAACCCTCGCTTAGTCGCTTGGCGTTTGGTTACCACAGATTTGCTGCGTCCCCACTGTCCTAGTCCTGCCTTTCTTGTGCTCTCTGCTCTTTTCTGCAGCTGAAGACAAAGAGGTGACTGGCAACTTACTTAGGTATCCACTAAGAGTTTTTGCAATCCCATGCTGCATGTAGGAGAATTACGTTGTATGGTCCATCAATAATCGCACAATTCAGGCAGCTAAATGCACAACCAAATGTGAAAATATACAGAGAATATAAATCTTAGTTAATGAAAATAGCCTTCTCAGGGAATTTGAGAAATACCTGTATAATTCCAGTTTATGCTTAGTGGTGAAGATATAGGTCGTTTGTGTGGATTTTTAAAAATGTGGCATCATAGCTAATTCCCTACTAACACACACAGTAGCTACCTGCCCAACTCAATGCCAAGCCATATTCACAGGAAGCTTGTAGATCTCTTTTTCAATATTAATCTTACAAATGCATATTTTAATGTGTGTGTTTATAGAGAATAAAAACAACAAAAACACAAAAAAATGTATATTAAAGCTTGCTATGTTGAGAGAGTTCTTTAGGTGTCACTTTATCAGTCTTTATTGGAATTTTTCCAAGTTTAAAAATCCTTTAAAGGATCTTGACATTCAAGTGGAGTATCAGCTTTGCAATGAAACAGAACTGTCATATTTGGGTCAAAGTGACGTGAGCAAACTCTTCTCCTAGGAACACAGATCCAAAACCCCTGGCCAATAGAACATGGGATGTGTGGGGTTGAACTCAGCCACCCCTCTGAGCTACAACAGGCAACACCCGGGGGCGTGCAGCTGCCCGCTGGGAGCCATTTGCATTTGGCATCCCAACAAGCAATGACCCTGTTCAACGGGGCGGCCAGAACTTTGCTCCCTATTATTACAGCGTGATGAACATGGGACTCAGCCCTGGATATTTCTCTGAATTTCATGCATGACGCCCATATTGCGAAAACACAAGAATGCTTTTCCTTGCTTATCTTGATGGACTTCTTTACAGAGTGCATTTATTGCCCTTTCTTATGGAGCTCGTTTCTTTCTTCTGGGGCGCTCTTCTTTCCTGGTGCTCCTTGGACATCACTGCTTGTTTTGCCTCCTTAAAGAGTTCCATTACTCTGAGCTTTCTCTTTCTCTCTCTGGACAGTGGTGATCCTGCTGGTTCCATCCCTGAGCTCCTGCAGGTTCTCTAAAGAAAGTTTCTACCTGGGGAAGCTCATGCCTTCTCAAGACTCCATCTCTTGTGTACCCAGCTCTCTCTCTCTCTCTCTCTCTCTCTCACACACACACACGCACACACACACGCGTGCACGCACGCACATACATCCATCTTCATGCAGCGGACTCTCCCCAGAACCTCAGACACGTGCTTGGAATTGTCTGCTGGGTGCTGCAGTTAAAAGGACTCATCTTTCTCTTGGGTTTTCCTCTCAAGACCCCCTTTAGAGAACACGTGTTCACCTCTCTCTGCCTTTTCCCACAATCTTGATTGGTGAGTTTGGGTGGAAATGATAGACAACATGGGGCCATGGCGTTTCTGAGTCCTCCCTTGGGCCTAACGTGTCTGCAGGGTTTCTGGATTCTCCCAGAATACTGTGCTTCTGGACCATGCAGAGGGACACTGAGAGTGCACTGGTCTCCTCATAGAGTGCTTGCCAATACTAAATCTCACACTTACGTCTCTGGTTAACTAAGCCTCTGTTAATCCCTCAACCATACCATCAAGCTGACATGATTTTTTTTATTATTATAGGGAAAGGCAGCAGATTTTTTTCCTATGGAGGAGTTGAGTGAGTGGCCTCTCTTCTTCCTGGTAGCTTCCAGCTGATTGTTCAGCTGGAACAAAGCCTCTGCTCCATCCCAGGAGACAAGGCTTCTCATGCTCACTCCATGTCCAGAAACCAAGGCTATCAAATCTGGTCAATAAACAAAAGCAACACCCAGGAAAAAAAATGGATTCCCATTGTCCAACAATAACTCAACTCCCAACAATAAAGACCAGGCAGGTCCACCTTCTCCCAAATCTCTTCCCTCTCTCCATTCCTCACCTACATCAAAATTCCTTGGTCGTACTCAACACCATCCCTCTCCTGTGCCCTCCACCACTGATCTGTCTTAAACTTTGCCTCTTCTTTTTCTAGGTACTCCTCCAAACCTTCTCTCTTCTGATTTCCACTGCCAGTCTCTTGTTTTGGAGCCTACTGATCTACTGCGATGGTCACTACATGTCTTGAGTCCTCTGCTCACCCCACCCCCAATCTTCCCACGACAGCCAAACATGGCTCCCCAGGTGCAGGTGGGACCACATCACCACTCCCATCAACTGCATCTGTGGCTCCCATTTCTGTTTCTGGGGTGGTTTTAATGGCACATCACAGAAGACAACTCAAAATAGCTTACGTCAACAAAGGGACCTGCTATCTTGTTGGGCTGAAAAGTCCGGGGGTTGTGTTGGCTTCTCACTTGGCCTGGTGTGTGTAACCCTGCATCAGCTTCTCTTTCCTGCTGGACAAAAGCTCAGGCCACTTGAAGACTTCAGACAGGCTTCTTGGAGACCCGCTGGTCCTTCCTCCTCCGCCCCTAGCACCCACGCCATGGTGCTGCATACATGACAAACGTGAGCCGGCGCTTCCGTTTGCCCATATGCCTCTGCTCAGGTTGCATCTTGTTGTGTGGAAAATAACTGTTGTTTCATTTTTCTCGCCAAGCTACCTTATCCTCAACAACTCGGGTCTTCTCCAGGTTTCCTTTCCTTCACAGGAAACTGGACACAACATTGTCTTGTCACTCGCCTTCCTATACTCAACTCTCGGCAAGTCAGAGCTCCTCCCTGAAACCCTTGGCTAGGAAAGCCACCTGCAGGACTTTCTGCAGAGAAAGGGCCCCATTTATGGACCGCATGCGGCCATAAGCATGGAAGAAGTCCCAAAGCCATCAGAGAGGTGCTCTGGAAAATGGTACGTTCAGTGACATTCACAGCCCAGAGCAGAAATGCTGCTACACAGGTGTTCCGGTTAAAGGAAGGGAAAGGTAGGCTCAAGCCAACTTACAGTAGCCACTCCTCCTTAAATGGGAACAAGGATTTTGAAAAGTCTGTTAATTAGAGGGGGGAAGTTTTCTGTAGAAATCAACAAATACTTAAAAGCCATCCTGAGAGTGTTTTGAGGAATTAAAAATGCAGAGATGAAAAGTTCTCATAAAAAGAAGTGTGAATCAAGGAAACAAAACAGTGTGACTCAGATGTCATAGAGAAACACAATGTGGACACAGAAGGGAATAAGATCTGGAAGGGGAGTCCTCTGAAGATGTTGACTGTCCCCTCCAGTCCACGGGAGCACAAACACCAGAGCCCAGTCCTTCTCTGGTGTTTTTGTGTTGTCTGTGGCTGAGGAGACATGGGATAGATTTCATGAACTTCTCCCTGCAAAGTGTGGGCTCAGTTACTTTAGGGAACTGTGGCCTTTTCATATATCCCTAAGTTTATGAGATTTATAAGAATGAGAACAAGAATGAGAATGAGAATGAGAAGAAACCAGTTCAGAAATTGACACCTACAGACATTGGGGGGTTCTACCAGGAAGGCAGTGGTCCTGGGTCTGGAAGGCTGACCCCAGCTTTAACAGATGGCTGGTTCCACTAGCGTCTTTCTTTTTGGCTATCCCACACATCATGGGTCACTGAAATCTCTCTTTCCCTGTGATTGTTTTATACCCATTTACTTAAGAATAGAAATCATCCTGGCAGAATTTCTGGCTTTGTTAGACTAATGAGAAAAAAGAAATTCTTTTAAAACTTACTTCCTCTTCCTTGTGTGTGATCCCCCATTACCAGCAGGGTTGGCACTAAATCCTCTTCAGTATTTTTTCTTAAATGGGGTTTAAAATAACCTGTTAGATCTCTCTTCTGTTGCTTACTCTTTGGTAAGAGCGTCAATAATCAGAAAATCAGCTTTGCAATGCCTAATATCCATGTTGTATTTGAGTAATTTTGATTTTTAGCCTCCAATGAAGATCATTTGTACATTTGCTTGTGTATTTTCCTGGGCTCACCATCTTTCCTCATGGTAAGGGAGTGTCCCCAGGCATACCCCTGGCCACGTTCATGGAGTCTGGAGGGCTACCTCTGGGACATGACAGCTGGGGTGACTGAGGAGGTACCCAAGCAACCCGCTGAGAAAGGGACACGCAAACGGCTAATGTAAGCATGAGCATCCCTTAGACACTGGGGAGAGGAAGGAGCCAGAGAACTGAACCTTCCAAGGGATGAGGGAGTGGGAGGCTGCAGCTGTAACATATCTGAGTGGCCCTTGACACATGGGCTTATTAAATTAAAGTTATTGGCACAGAAACATGGGCAAATGTCATGCGTTGAATATGAATCAGGGATTCATAACCTGACTCATTCGTGCATCAATTCCTGCCTTTTCTGAGGTGACAGTTATATTACCCCGTGAACCCTGGCTCTTCCGTGATATTAGCAGGATGCCCTTTAGCTTGGACTCTAGAGATTTATCTCGTTTGCTGCACTGAGTGCCTCGTGACGTTGTTTTTCTTTGCCTGTGTCTCCATTTGTTTTAAAATATTTTCCAGATTGCATTGGTCACCCCTCCAGAGCGGCTTTGATTTCATAGGGGTCTTTAAACGTCCCCTCTACAGCTCGGTCAAGAGCGAGCCGAGGAGCTCTGGGATGTGCGCGTGGGGCCCCCCGAGAAGCTGGTGAGGAGCCGGTGACTGATGCCGTTCTTCTAAGGGCTTGAAGTCAGACATTCCGGCAGGCTGCTACCCTGAGCCACCTCCTGACCACAGGCAGAGCCAGGCCACCCCTTCTACCGGAGCCTGGCAGGACAGACGGACAGTCCTCTTCCCTGACTCTCCAGGAGCTTGAACGTGTCCCGGCCTCCGCACCGCTTTCTCCAGCCTGTGTGCGGGTGTCCCACACGGGGTCCGCTGGCCAGGCAGAGCCGGGGCCAGGGTTTAAGAGCTCAGGAACATGGTGGCCGTGTCCCCACCTGCTTCCTCGTTTGCTCGTTGTCACACCCACGCACGTTGTCCCCGAGACCACATGCCCTTCCAGCCACCCTCCAGCCCGGTGTCTGCCAGGGACCACTTCCTCCTGCTTCTGTGTTCATCTCAATTGGCAGCTCTTCCCAAAGTTTGCTTCGTGAATGACTACCATCCCCGTCTTCCTTTTGCATTGGGTGCCTGTCTCCTGTCTTGTGTTTCTCACTGGTGTTGTCCTCTCCCTTGTGTGGCTTCTCCGTAGGTGTCAGGGGGTCTCTGTAGGACTTGGTGAGGTGTTTCAATCACCTCCTTTCCACCCCACTGCTGAGGGGGGGATTCCTGCTGCAGGCATACCAGGACGGTCAGAGGCCTGCACCCAGCACCGACAGCTGACATGGACGGCGGTGCGCCAGTCACATGGACTGACCTCCCAGGGGACTGGCCTGCATCACCCAGGGCCACATGGAGCTCTCACTCAGGAGCAGAGCCGGTCAGCTGGGGGAGGCAGGCTTTGTGGTCATGAGAGGGTGGGGTGCCCACCAGTTCCCAAAGGACAGCATGATGGGCTTGTGTGGATGAGTCCATGGGCTGGCAGGGAACAGGAAGCAGGCACCGTGCCTGGTCTCGTGGTCAGGGGACTGTTGGCTGAGCCTTATCCTTGAGCAGGGAGAGGAGGGGACTTGTGGTTGGGCCATTGGAAGCCTTCAGCTATCAGGGCGGCGCAGAATATTAGGTCAGTTTTAGGTCTCACACCAGACTAGACCACATGTCACTGCCCACGGGGTAGTGATGCTTATGAGGCCACCTTCGTCACCCCACGCTCCTGGTGAACCTCCTCCTTGGCAAACCTGTGAGGACCCACATTGTCTATCCTTCCTTTTGTCCTCTCCTGTTCCCCTCCCCGTCGTAGCATGGAAGGTTAGGAAGGTCTCATCTTTGGCACGGGGAGGGGTCTAAGATTAGTGGGAACTCCCTCTGGTGTGTGACAGGCCAAGAATGTTACAGAGCGGGATGGACATCTGGATGTCAGCAGCTGCTTTTATCCTTTTCCCATATTCGTTTTCTGGGTTTTCCACTTGTGAGTAGTCACAGAAAGGGAATTTCAGTTAGTTTTAATTGTTTGTTGATGGTGATTTAGAGCAATCCCCAGCAGAGCTGAGTGTGAAGAGCCATTCGGGGGTGGGGTGCACCACCGGGGCAGGTGCATCTGGTACTCAGAAAGGAAAAGCCATCTGGCCTGGCCACTTTAGACCTTGCAACCTTGGATGAGTGGCATAGCTCCTCTCGGTTTTTCTACCTGAAAAATGGGAATGCTAAAACGAGTACCTCCTCGCTGGGGGGCGCTGAGGACCTAAGGTGAGAACAGGATGAAGCGGTCCCTGAGGGCCCCGCCAGGCCGCACCCCACCCCAGATGCTGTCACTGTGGTGTGCTCAGCGTTCTGCGCTCCCCAAACTCATGTCCTCGGGTAGCTCAGAAGGCGGCCTTATTTGGAAATACTCCTTGCAGATCGAATTAATGTAGAGGTGGAAATGAAATCATAAGTCATCAGGGCCCCAGGTGCAAAGACAGTGTCCTTATAAGGAACAGATTCAGACACAGAGACGCGGGATAGAGAAGAAGCCCTGTGACGACACCTCCAGATGGGAGCCGTGCGCTCCCATTCCTTCCAGTGAGGAATGCCAAGGGCGCTGGGCAGCACCAGGGGCTGGGAGAGTCAAGGATGACTCCCCTGGAGCCCCTGGAGGGAGCGTGGGCCTGCAGACACCTCAATTCTGGACTTCTGGCCCCCAGAACTGGGAGGGACTGCATTTCTCCATTTTGTGCCCTGCACACTGGGACGGTCTGTTACAGCTGTCCTCGGATGCTAGCGGAGCACAATGCCCTGTGAGGTGCTCAGGGAACAGAGGGATGCGAACTCTGAGCCCTTTGGAGGAGCGTGTTCTCTAGAACCCGTGTCGGGACAGTCGTTCAGCCTATAAAGGTTTGTGGAAGGCCTCCCTGTGTGGGGCACTACTCGGACAGTGAGTGCAATCAGCCGAACGCCAGGCTCGAGGCTCACCGACGGCGCTCCAGGGGCCCGCCTGCCTTGCAGGTGGCAGGAGGCAGGATCGCCTGCAGCCCGCTCCCCTGTGCACAGGCCCCCATCTATGGAATCAGGTCCCGCAGGCGTGTGCTGCATGAGGGCAACACGTCCTCGCAGACCCAGGCCTGTCGCCCGTTCCCGTGGGGCTGCTGCTGACCCGCCTGTGGACGTTTCTATCAGGTCCCTTTGTCCCACGGAGGTGCTGCAGGCACCTGCCATGCCATGGGCTCAGGGAAGTGGGGGGAACCTCTGTCAGTGTGTAGGAGAAAACCAAGGGGACGGTGCTCCTGCTGAAGGCTGCTGTCCCGCCCAAGGCTCCCCTTCTGCTGGATGGGAAATCTCCACGCCAGAGCACACAGGCTGATTGAATCACTCCCAACCTCTCCCAGGAGCAGCACACTCCTGGGCTTGTAAGGGCCTCCCCGACTCTCCACATACCAGAGGGAGACATGTAATGTCCTTTCATGTTTTCCAAAATTGCAGGTTAAACAAAAAGTCTTCATCATTCACATGTGATGAAAACAAATGATTTCGACGTAGACGTTACTAGGAATAACATCAGAATATTGGGAGGTCAGACGCTGCCGACCTGTCGTAAACCCAGGGACGGACAAGGGACTCATTCTTTTTACTTTTTCCGTCATCCATACTTTTTCCATCATCGCCGTGTTTACTGATGGATACGGGGCGGTCAAGTCAGGTGGACTCGATGTGGTGAAATCAGGAGACTTCATTCCCAGCTTGCAGTAAGGCGGGGGGGCACACTCAAATTCTCCCCATGGGTCTGTCACCTGCAAAAACCACTTGAAGGGCATTGACTGTCCCTCAGAATGGGTCAGTTCTGTGCAAGAACACCATTCTTCTCTGGAGAGACTTGTGCGCTCTCCCAAGCTCAAGGACTTTTGCGTCCAGCAGAGGACGCCCATTACAGAGGCTGACGTGCAGGCAGGACACTCCTGGGGTGACAGGGAAGGATCTTCCTGGGGCATCTTGAGGGTGGTCGGATCCTGCAACAAGACGAGCGTCACCGAGCCAAGTTCACTTCTGCGGCTTGCAGGGAGGCTGTCTAGGGTTGGGACTTGACACGCCTGTGAAAAAAAAGCAGAGAGAACTGCTTCTGCCTCAGAACTAACGCTGGTCAACTAGGAGTGAGACATTCCACCACCAAAAAGTATCTACACATCCATGATCTCCCCCCACCCCATAACGGGGGTCAGGGGTCCAAGAGGCAGGGTCAGGCTGCATTTGGGGTTTCTCGTCCAGGACAGAGACGGTCCTCTGCTTCCCTCTCGTGGCCGAATCTGGAACAGGCATGAACAAATTCCCTGTGTGTTTGAGCCAAAGGGCTTCTGTAGGGCTGGTTTGGAGCCCCTGGCCCTCTGCGTCCAGCGTGGGTAGATTGTGACCCTTGCTTCGAAGTTAGGGTGACCGTGGTCCTAGCCTGGCAGGGATTGGAGGGGGACATCCCGGAACTGGGAACTTTCAGGACTAAAATCCCCTAAGTCTGACCCACTAGGAGGGGCCATCATTGTGAGGACAGCAGGGCCAAGGCAGGGGAGCGAAGTGCCTCCTAGACAGCGATCCCTCCCCAGTCTGGTTTCATCCTGGCTCAGTGAGCTGCTTGGCTCACCAGTGGCTTGATGACAGCAGAGCTCACGGAGGCCTGAAGACGACGGAGAGGGGCCGTGGGGTGCATGTCTCTGTGTGGCCCCTGCCCCTTCATCTGTCAGCAGCAGCAGATGTTGGCTCTGGGTGGGGTTTTCTGCCCTGTATTTTAGTTACTTTAGGGCACACCCACAGGCCAGGCATCGCCAGGGTTCTACCCCTTGAGGTCTCCGTTCCTGTGGAATCTCGGCGGGAAAGGCGCCTTCTCAGGGCCAACAGGGTAATCAGTCTTTGGCTGCCCAGTATCCTAGAGACCACTTCCCGTCAGAGGGGGGTCTCCGAACTCCCACAGCCCACCCTGCCTCGGACCAGGGTCCTCCCCAGCCCCACACGCATGCTGGTCTGGGGCCTTCTGTCCCCGCCTGCCGACCAACACTCTCGGCCCACCAGGAGACACGCGGCTGTGGAAAGAAGCAGGGCAGGTCCATAGAGCTTTCAACCCTTGCAAAAAAGGGTTCTCTCTCTTTTTTAAAGATTTTATTTATTTATTTGACAGACAGAAGTCACAAGTAGGCAGAGAGGCAGGCAGAGAGAGAGGGAGAAGCAGGCTCCCTGCTGAGCAGAGAGCCCGATGCGGGACTCGATCCCAGGACCCTGAGA
This sequence comes from Mellivora capensis, assembly GCA_004024625.1. Taxonomy (NCBI): domain Eukaryota; kingdom Metazoa; phylum Chordata; class Mammalia; order Carnivora; family Mustelidae; genus Mellivora; species Mellivora capensis. The sequence continues at coordinate 33,794 of PISX010011090.1, forward strand.
TCATGACCTGAGCCGAAGGCAGACTCCCCAACCCACTGAGCCACCCAGGCGCCCCCACAAATAGTTCTCTTAATAGAAATATTGAAGGGCTCCTGGGTGGCTCAGATGGTTAAGCATCTGCCTTCAGTTCTGGTTATGATCTTCAGATCTTGGAATCGAGCCCTCTGTCAGGCTCCCAGTTCAGCCAGGAATCTGTTTCTCCCTCTCCCTCTGCTTCTCCCCCTGCTTGTACTCTCTCTATCTCTACGTCTCTCTCTCTCAAATAAATAAATCTTTAAAAAAATTAAAAAATGGTTATTTTTTTGACCATGAGACTGGTTAAGCTACTTTTGCAGGAATTCAACTTTTCTGTCCAATTTTTGTGGCAGACCTGATTTATGTTTCACTTGCTGCCTGTCCCCTTGTGTTTGGGTTCAAGGGAGGGGCTGAACATGCACATCTCTGCTGGGCGTCAAGTTCCTGGGGAGAAGCAGGACTTGGAGGAAGGGGAAACTCACAGGGCCCCGTGGAAGGTGAGCCGAGACACGGGGCGCGGGGGGAACACCCGTTCCTCATCCCCCCGCCCAGCTGGCGTGCCGAGTCCTCCAGGGAAGAAGAGCGAGGGCTGCAGGGTTTGTGGCCCCCACACACTTGTGAGCTTGGGCTTGGAGGAACCACCGGGGCATGGGAAAGCGTGGCCTGGACATTTCTTTGCAGAGAGGAAGGCGAGAGAGAGAGACCACCCAGGGCTCTGTCCGCAGCCATCTCTGACCCCACGGAGGACGGAACGGCTCTGGTGAGAATTCTTCCTCTCGGCATCGTAACAACCGAGAAGGGATTGCAGCGCTAACAGCCTCCCCCATCTGACAGGACTGTCAGAGGAGGCGTTGCTGGCCATCTCTTGGAAAGGAAAGCAATAATTTAAAGCTCCTTTTATAAATAGAAACTTTCTGATTTAAAGAGAGGAGAGAGAAAGCAAACATTTACAAATGGGAAGTCAAAGACTTGGAAAAATGTGCCCTTGCCCACCGCGACCTGCTGACCATACAGGACAGGTCAAGTGGTGGGCCGTTGCCAGGGAGACTGGCCTCAGAATGAGCCTCGCTGGCTCCCAACAGCGGGCTGCTCCCGTCTTCGGCCCAAAGCCTACACAGCCACAGATTTCCTAAAAGAAAGGAAGGAAGGAAGGAAGGAAGGAAGGCAGGCAGGAAGGAAGGAAAAAAAAGGGCAAAAAGTTCTGAGTCAGTTAATAACAACAAACAGCAAACTCTGATTCGGGCCGGGCGGGCACTGGCGGCGAATGTGGCGATCCCCGGGTCTGCTCCCGCCCTCCATCCGTGCCCTGGACAGACACACACGCATCACCCAGGGTTCTTCCCGCGGCAAGGAAAACAGTTGCAAACACCGGAGTTACGAGTGGACGCTTATGCACAAATGAGGGGTGGTTTCCTGCACGTGTGTCCACTGTGGACGAGAGACCCCGCCCGGCGCGTCATGAGTGTGCAACGGAAACACGCAGGTGCCCGGAGTTCCGGTTGCTCCGGTGAGTGGAGTTTAAAACACTTGAAGTAAAAAGTCAAAAGGTGGAAATATAAAATAAATAAAACATGATATTAAGTAAAAATAACGTATATAATGAAAAGATCAAATAAACTGTAACACGCAGAGCGGGAAACAGGCATTTTTATTGTTTGTGTTTTTATCTGTAAAGGCCTTCCTGTCCCTCAAGTCTCCTTCAACACGGCGTGCTAAGCCCACGTTACGATCACCTCAAGCCTGGGAGTCTCATCTCCAGAACAGCCAGTGGAGCGTGAGGATGTCCTCCCGGGTGACGGAGGCAGGTGGGCTGTGGTCCCCACCGTGGGCACATGACCCGTCCCGAGGGGCACTTTCTTGTGTGGGACGGGCACAAGCTTTGGGTTCAGCAGACCTGGCCATTCCTGATTCCTGACCCAGAGCTGCTGGAGTCAATGGACGGTGACCTGGGTCCAGCCCCTGGCATGTTACCCGTAACTTCAGGGCCCACTGTGGCCCAACTTGCACTCAGTGCTGGCCATTTTTTCAGGATGGTCATCGGAGCCCAAGACGATGCCGTGAGGGTCTGCTCAGGAGGAGGGGCATCCCAGAGGCGGCAGTCGGTAGTCCCCGGGTCTGTGCAGCCCAGCTGACTTCTACCCTGGCCTGGGGGAGCACAGGGCCAGGGCCCTGAGTGAAGCTAGTCTGTGATGTGGGCTGCTAGCTAGTCCCCCGGAAGCCTGTCCCCACCTTGGACTTGAGAGTGGCACATTTTCTGCACAGACACTTGTGGCCAAACTCAGAAAATGGCCAGAGGGTCTGCGGACAGCTGTTGGTCTGTCCCAATGTGTGTCCTTTGCTTCAACACTTTGCAGCTCGAAACTCCTGTTGGTGGTCTCTTCCAGAGCTCTTAGGGCATCTGGAAGCTTCTTCACTTCATACCCTTGCGTCTGCGCAGAGGCCAGGCTTGGAGTAACCTTGAGAGGGGCTGGCACCTACAGCGTGAGGAGGTGACAGAGGGGACTCTGTCCTAGGTTTGGGTGGGACAGAGTCTGGGTGTTTGAGGATCTGACCTCCCAGCAACCTAACAGCTCTCAGGGATCTCGCAGGTGGCGGGGACCTGCCTACCTTTCCAAAACCACGGTCCCCACGCTGACAGACCATCTCTGGGTCACGCTTGCCCACGTGGAATGAATGCTTCCCGTGCAGGACTCACTGGAGAAGCAGGGGCCTGGAAAGTCCTTAGGCTGCGTGCCAGGAGGCAGAGGTCCTGGGAGACGGGGTCACCCCTGGAGAGCTGACGGTCTCTGGGGAGGTAGAGCAGTCTCAGGTCACTGTAACTGAGGGGTGAGGCTCTGTCCCCTTCCAACCAGACGATGTGGCAGAGCTTCTCAGGTGATCTTCCAAGGGACATAGCTCTTTGAGGATGGTCTTGGGACCCTCAGAGAAGCCAGGTCACGTGGGGAGGCATGTCCTTGCAACCCCCACCCCCCGTAGGAGAGGGAATCTTCAGAGGACCCCGCCCTCCACCATGTCTTAGCTGAGGCCCCAGAGTCATCTCTGCCAGCTAGCCCTTGGGGCCCCGTGCGAGCTCCTGGGCCACAGAATCCACGAGCATCATGACAAGGTGTGGGCTCTGTGCCACCAGGTGAGAGGAATTTGTCATGCAGTGAGAGACAGCTGGAATAGCCCCTGAGCCCAACAGTACCAGAGTCCACAGCCAGCGCCCGATGTCACCCGGCATGTGGCTGAGACGCCACGTAGCCGAACCAGACTCCAGGCTGCCCGGGCACCCAGACCTGGCGATCCTTGTGGATTCCTGCAGACGCGGAGAGAGCGTCATAATAGGAGGAGATGACCTTTATACATCTTTTGAATGGTATGTGCACACAGTCCTCTCTGTCCAAAGTCACCACAAGGAGCCACGATGGCAGGACAGACAGAAGAGTGAGGCATCATTTGGGAGATTTGCACAAACCAGGTGGCCAGCACCGATGCCAGAGAGGAAAATACACACGCTGGAGAGGGACCCCACCACCTGCTACATCTCCGAGGGTATCCGGAGAGCAGAGTGAAGGTGGTGGGCACGGACAGCAGCATGGCACGTGAGGACCACACTGTTTGATACCCGGGTGAGGACGTTCAGACAGTGTTATCCCGCCTCAGGACCAGGAGAGTGGATGGACACCAAGCTTGCATGTGTATTTATTTTTATTAAACAGTTAAGTAGAGTTTACTCTTTGTCTTCAAATAGTCACAGATTTGTCAGCACGGCCCTGTTGGCAGGATCCCCTTGCTTGTGCGGATTCAAGCTCGCTCGCGCTCGCTCTGCACATCAGGGACTTGGGCTCAGCTCACGCTCTGCCTAGTTACCTCATCCGGAGGGAGCGGAGAGCAGAAACATTACTTTTCCGTCTAAGTAAGTCTCTAATTTTTAGGTTTACATTTGCTAATTGTTCTTCTCACTGTGATACCACGAGGGTTGTTTTGGGCCACGTCTGCCTCCTGACCACGTGGACTGGATGCAGAGCCACAAACGTCACCCCTGACCCCAGGGGCTGCCTACCCGAGGCTGGTTCAGGTCTAGGACGGAAACGCTGCCATCTGAGTGAGCCCCCATATTACTGCTCAGCGATTCAGAGACAAACGGTTCCTCCCTCACCCCCAGGGCAGGAACCTGAGGATCCTCAAACTTATCTGTTCACATGGACGATCAATCCTGGGGACCCTCTCCATGCTCAGTGACTGGGCTCCTGTTGTGGTCACTTCTGGCTCTTTTCCTTCCAGAGTCACAGCTGTGGAGTCAGAGCCCTTTAGAACTCCAGCGTGCCTCGAGCCAGAGCAAATGCACTCTGATATCACAGACTAATAACAAGCGTCCCGGCAGGAAGGGTTGGACAGGACGTAGCCTCCTGGGCCCATCTTCACATCTCGCGGAGACATGTGGAAGACCCATAGCCTGACTTCCCACAGACTCCCTCCTCTGCAGGATGCACACACATTGGAGACCCTGTGCACCTGGGGGATGTGCCCTTGTGGTGGGTGTGTGGGGTGTGGGTGGCCATGACCCTACAGTCTCCCAGGACTCCTAGGGCAGCTGCGATGAGAGGCGTGGAGGGCCCAGCACCGTGGCTGGTGGAGAAGAAGCAGGGCTGAGGCAGCAGGAGAAGCCTCTACCTGGTGGAGAGGCTGGAGGTGCCACCAGTGACCAGAGCAGACCCAGACCGAGCCTTCTGGAAGGGTCCCCTCAGGCTCCTGTGGGTTGCCGTTTTGGGAGCTGAGCAAGGCTAGCCAATTCGGAGAGCTCTAGACACGGTGGCTGTGGGCCTCGGCCGGTGGGCAAGTCATTCTGAAACGCGTGCGCACGGGCAGGTGCTCAGGTGAGCACACCCACCTTCCCGTGCCCGAGGACAGGAGCAGGCTTGATCTGCTGGGGTAGGCAGGCAGGAGGGGCGAGGAGGGCACCGGACTTCAAATGGTTGCGTCGGTGTGACGGTGGGACCCCGGACTTGGTAAAGTAGTGGCTGGAAACAGGACCGGAAGCTGGGAGGTAGGAAACTAAGAGAAAGCCCAGTTCCTCTGGCCTGCACCAACAGTGGTCAGCTGTGTGAGTACATGTGTGAGTGTGCCTGAGCGCGGTCTGGGCATGTAACTGTGTGTGTGAGTGTGCACACGTGCCCATGAGAGCATTTGTGTGTGTGAGAATGTGCACACGTGCCCGTGAGAGTATCTCCATGTGAGTGACTCTGGGTCTGACAGTGTCTGTGAGTGTGCACAGATGCTTGTGAGAGCGTCTCTGTGTGAGTGTGAATCTGTGTGAGTGTGCACACATGTCTGTGGGAGCATCTCAGTGTGAGTGTGACTGTGTGTGCACACGTGTGTGTCCAGGCAAGGGGTTTTGCGAGTCAGGGCTGTGCTCAGCTCCCAAGTGCTCCCCAGGACAGGTCTGTTTGGGACTCGAGGGGACCAGAAGCAAGGCCTGCCTCGGTGCTGACCCACATCCTGCAACTGTGGCTTCATGTCATCCTCTGTCCCACAGGGCTGAGGTGGCTGGTTGTGGGCGTCTCGCACAATTGAACTGCCTGAGTGACCAGCGCATGTGAGGACCCACAGTCACGGTTGGGCTTGGATGACCCCAGCTGGGCCTTGAAGCGACCGGGTGACCGTAGTGTGGGAGAGGCCGGAGTCACGGGGCCTGGCTACATCACGTTGTTGTTTCAGTTTCTCGGATTTGAGGAAGTTCTTCACACAAGAGTCGACAACTAACATGTTTCCGACCCTGCAGAGAGCTCTTACGGGGGCACGTTCAGAAGGATCATATCAATAAAGCAAAACAGACAAAAAACAGATGGTGCCGGGAAAGTCACAGACTAATTTTAATGAGGTAGATAAAGAGAAAAAAGAAAATGTTTTAGACAAATATCAAACAAATTCATACTATAGAATATAGAATATCTTCTCAAGTGAAAATGCAACATTTACAGAACATGGTCTTGTGTGAGTGGACGTGGGAACACATACTCCGTCAGTTAGAAATGTTATGGGCAGTACTTGCCGATCAGAATGGTGTAACTTAAAAATCACCACCCCCAGAATAAAGGTTATTTCCCCTAGAAACGAAAAGAATTTTAATGAAATTATTCTTGGCCAAAAGGCACAATATATACTTCAGAATTCCTGAAACATAATAGAAAAGCATTCATTTTGTACTCTATGGAATACTTTTAAAACAGAGATAGAGATTCGTGGCACTATCATGCATATTAATAAGAAATGAAGGAATAAAGTAGCTGAATTAAATCTCCAAATCAGAAGACCAGAAAAATCATAACAAGGTAAAATGAAAGAAAGCACAGGCAGAAAACAGTAAAGATAAAGTCAGAAATCAATGATGTAGGGATGAGTCAAATAGTAAAGGAGTGGATAAAATTAATAAATCAAATGTATGATTCTTTGAAAGAAAAACAAGGTTGACAAGACACCAAGTATAATAATTAGGAAACTTAGGAGGGCCCCCAAATATGCACAATGAGCGACTGACGTGGAGCCAATTACAAGTCCTGAGATGCGACTTTCATGGCATTAGGCAACCCAGTGAATGCCTAGGTTAATGGGCAATTTCGTAGGAAAATAGCTTATGTCATTTGATGTCCGCAGTGATAGAAAGCCCACAGTGGTTGATTTCCATAGAAGAAATAAAGAAAGTCCACACGAAATGATCCCAGGAAGGGGCCGGAACCTGGTGATCTCAGGGAGGGGTGTGTATCCACACCCTAGAGACGAGACCGTAGGCTCCGTGATCAAACCTCGTTTCAGAGCACAAGAAACAGAGGGAAACTTGCGATTGTTTTCGTCAAGAAGTGTAACGCTGAACTCTACGCATGTAATGGCAAAGTGTGCAGACACACACATGCACGTGCGTGTGCACACACTCGAAAACCTCACACCCGTAACCCTTACCTTACAAAGGCTGAAGTAAAAACGCTAAATCAAATGATCAGCGGAAGCTCACGCCACAGGAAGAAATAGTCGCACTTCACATATGAGCCTCGTGCGAGACGTCAGGGGTAGGAGGCGGCTCTGGAACCACATCCCCCGTCGGTGGAGGGCGAGGCTGGAGCCTCCCCATGCGTGCAGACCCCCAGGGACTTAGGAGGAGGAAAGCTCAGTCCCGTGGAAGGAGGGAAGGGAAGACCCAGCCAGGACCACGGGTTTGTGTCCCAAAGCCCAGCGGGTGCTGTGCCCCCCACAGCCAGGGATCCCTGTGGGTTCTGGCTGGGACCTGCTCTCAGGAAACTGAGATGACACTCAGAACTGGCTGGTTCTGATTCCTGGGCTCAAACCAGGCTGCCCCCACCTGCCTGAGGGCTAGTGAATCCGTGTCCCCTGCCTGGAGCCGGTGGAAGTTCCGGCTCAAGCCAGCTCATTAGAAGACAGCTGTGGGTTGTTCTCACGGACCTGCCAGCACCGGACTCGGGAGCAGCACCGGACTCGGGAGCAGCACCGAGGCAGATCGACCCTAGAAAATCACCATCCCGGGATGGGGGGGCTCAGACTTGACTCCATCCTCCTGAGTCCAGAGTGATGGGGCAGGACTGGGGTACCAGGTGTGTGGTGAGGTCTCAGGGCTGTGGCAGGTACAGGGGAAGGCCCTGGAGCCCTCGTCCCTCTGTCGGTGGATCTCTCACCTGTCTTGATTTCTGTCTCCCTCTGCCCACCTTCCCTAATGTGTCCTCTGCCGCTGGAAAGAAGACAACTGCAGGCCTAAGGTAGCATCTCTCAGTCTATGTCCCCACACTGGGGCTTACACATATTCTAACTGCCAGGTCAACCTCCCCCAGAAATGTGGTCTTAACTGCTCAGTTGGGAATACTTTCAACAGCACCAGGGAGTCTGCCCCTGGGCCCTCTTCATCCCCCAGAGGAAGATGAGACCATCTGCAGGAGGGGACCCCTGGCTTTCCCCCTAAGGGAAGGCAGCCCTGCCTGGAGCAAACCTTTCTGGGGTTTGTCACTTTCCTGCCCGCTCCCTTCTCTAAAAACCTTCCGAGCTGTCCTCTAATGCTCGATGGATGCCGCCTGATCCGTGATTCATTTAATGAAGGCAGTTTGATCTTCACAATGTACTGGGTTGAATTTTGTTTTCCGACAGGGCTGACCCCTTTCCTAGACTCCTCCGTATCCCCCTGGAAACACAGCAAGGACCAGTGATGTCCCGGAGCACAGGCTGGGGACTCCATACACTCATTCCCCTGCTCTGTCCTCAGGCAGCCTCCAGCCCCTTGAAGGATCAACCAGGTAACAAAACCATCCTGCGGGCAGAGTGTGCGGCCCCCCGGGAGGCAGGGAACCCGGGAGGTACAGTCTTAAAGCCTGAATGAAAAGCCCAGGGCATGCGTGTCCACCCGCTGGATTCTAGTGTTCCCTGCAGCCCAGCCGTATCGCGGTGCTAATTCCAGGCCATTTGATGGTGAGCAGGTAGATCCTGACAGTCAGGAGAGAGGGCGACCAGGGAAGGCCCAGGGTCTGGGGAAGGTGGCCACTCCCAAGACCCATGTCTGCTCTGCTGCTCCTGCGGGGATGACATCGGTGGCCAGAATCTGACCAGTTCACAGGAAAGCTCTGTGGGCTCTCCCGCCTCGCTCTGGGTTGCACCTTCTGGGTCACGTCCCTGACCAGGCTCCAGGGAAGCCCCTCTCCAGGACCCCAGACCCCACAGCTGTCATGGACCCGGGAACCTCCGCTCTACCCAGAGCCCTTTGCCCAGAACCGGAGTCGAGCCTGGGGAAGCCCACTCCAGGTGTGGAGATGAGACCCGTGTGTTCCAGCCAAAGCAGAAGATAGACTTTGTCTCCATAAAAAGTAGTTAACTAGGGAGTGGAAGGGAGTTACTCTCTCCAAGAGGACTGTGAACAGAGAAGGAAGAATAAAATCATCGCAAGTAAAAATTGTCCAGAAGTCTTGCTTTAAAAAAAAAAAAAGTTGAAATGGATTTCTTTTTTTTAATATTTTATTTATTTATTTGACAGAGATCACAAGTAGGCAGAGAGGCAGGCAGAGAGAGAGGGGGAAACAGGCTTCCCGCCCAGCAGAGAGCCCGATGCGGGGCTGGATCCCAGGACCCTGAGATCATGATCTGAGCAGAAGTCAGAGGCTTAACCCACTGAGCCACCCAGGCGCCCCTTGAAATGGCTTTAATAAAACTTCTACCTGACTCCAAAGATCTGAATAAGGTCCTGATCAAATCCCTTGCCTGGCCATCCCCTTTCCTCCTGAGGCTGTGGGAAGGGACTTTAGGACCAGGATGTCCTTCTCAGCTCCGCGGTGCCCCCTGGTGGCACATGAAGTAGAAGCAACATGGAGGACCCCCCCCTCACCCCCGCCACCATGTTGCCTTAAGCTTAGTGAGACTTGGTAAGTGAGACTTACTGAGGCTCTCGTGCTTTGCTAGAGACTTTGTTGAATTTCCTTTTTCCATTTTATTACATCACATTTTCATGTGTGCCTTAATATAGTGAAATACCATAACTAGTACATATTCCTTTATTTGGATAAATGTTTAAATTCCTAAGATTGTTTCCAGCTTTAAACGAGGCCCTGCGTGGAAGACGGTCACCACGGATCTGGGGTACAGTGAGCGCGCAAACACAGCTGCTAGGATTCATTGAGAAATGGTCTGGTTTTGTTGCTTACCTGACTGCCTGTTCAATGTACATCCTCGGGGGGAGGGGGAATGAAGAGAAACAGGACAGTTTATGTGATAATTCAGCTTCATGGTCATGGCCCCCCCTTGTCATCCCGGGCCGGGGCTCCTGATGCGTGGCTCTTTGGCTTGGGCTATGATCAGCTCATCCATCTGCTTCAGTTTGTACATACTCGTGAGCAAGGGCGTCCGGCGCCTCGACGTTCCCCAGAGCACATGTACACTGGTCGGCCGGCTCAGTCCTGGGGGGTCCCACAGCCAGCCCTATGCGTGGTGGGATCATGACATTCTTCTTTGGACCAACTGGTGTGCGTTTGTGAAGTGGTCCGAGTGCAAGCTTTCCCAGCCCAAGATCGGGCCTCATATGGGCCCAGGTCCAAGGAAAGGAGAGTGGCTGAGTGGGGGAGTCTGTCTGTACCGGGAATCTGCAGGGGGCCCAGAGCTGCAGGGGGGCCTGGCTGAGATCCTTGGGGGAGGATGCCACTGTGCTTCCAGCTGCCCTTCAGGTTCTCAGGTGGGGCTCAGCCTCCAGGGCCCTGCCGAATGGCTGAATTTTGTCCACATGTCTGCCCTCTGAACCTGACCAGACAGGATTAAGGAGCCAACCTCATATACTGCAATGGTGGAAGGAGGCACAGGGATGTGTCTCTGCCATGCACAGGGTCCCAGGACGAGCGGACGCCCCAGAGAGGGGCTGGGCTGGGCGACCAGCCGCCCACAAGACAGCTGTCCACAAACAAGTCAGGGTCCTGCTCCTGGTAAAGCCAAGGCCGCTGGACTGACTTGTCCATGCGGTTCCGGAAAGCCCACACTCCTCACTGTTCAGTGATGCAGCCAGGGAAGGACTTTGTCATCTCTGCAGACAGCCAGAACCTGGCCTTGCCAATGTCAGTGCTATACCTACTCCCTGCGTGACGACAGGTGGTTCCTCCATATCTTTCCAACAAAAGGAGGCAGATTCGAAACAAGAGCTTGCTCCTTTAGTATATACATATGTCTGCGTGTACACACGCATGTGTGTTGTGCTGGTGTGTGCATGTGTGTACGCGCATGGGTGGTCACCTCGGCCAGAGCTAATGGGCAGCACAGCCCGGGGGACACGGCAGAGTTTGAAATTAGGGAGTTGAAAGAGCTGAGTGTGAGTCCAAACTCTGCCCCTCAGCCCTGTCTGCCTTGGTCTCCAGCACCCCTCTGACCTGGGCCAGTGGTGGTGGTGACGCACGGACACCTGGGAGAATCCCAGCGGGTAGCAATCGGGGCTCCTGTCCACTCCCGCCACCAGCTGGTAGCATGTGTTACACTGGGCTTCCTAACTTCGCAGCCGTGGTGCCCGGGAAGTTTGCGTCCTTACATGTGTATCAGTTCCTCTGTCATATGAAAGAACCACACACCAGGTGTCTTAGAACAACAGAAATGTGTTCCCTCTTGTAATTCTGGAGGCTAGGAATCTGGAGGCAAGCTGTAAGCAGGGCCGGTTCCCCCAGGGCCTGCTATGCCTCCTTCCTGGTGTCTGCGGGTTTGTTGGCAATATCTGGCATGTACAAGCGTCCCTCCAGCATTTCTGTCGGTCTATTCTCTGTCTGTCTGTCTGTCTATCATCTATCATCATCTTTTCATCTGCCTATTTACCCATCATGTATCCGAGAACAGTTTTTAAATTACACACGTTATTCATTCAGTAAGCAATCACTTTTAAGAGGCGATGATAAAAACATCTATCCCTGATTATGTGATTGCAATTATGAGGGGCGTCAGTAACTGGTGTGGTCCAAACAGTAAGAAACAGAAGAACAATTTCAACTTGTGTGAGGAGCAAGGCATAGGGTGTTATGCATAGTTTTAATTGTCTGACCAGCAGAGGGCACTCCAAGCTTAACTTTGGAAGGGATTTTGTTTTGTATTTTTAAATAAGTCTTCAAACAAGAATAAGAGTAAGTGCAAATCAGTTAGAACTCTATCTGTGCATATTAGGTGCATCTATGGTACCTTCCAAGAGAAAAATAAAGGAACTTCATCACTGTTAACACATACATAAATTAAAGTGTTGATTATCTCCAGGGTCCTTTTTTGGGGGAATAATTCCATATTTGACAACTCTCTCTTAGCAGAAGTTGCCTGGAATTTTAGTGAGACAGATTATTCCATCTATAGTAGATTGTGGCTGAACTTTTCGAAGCAGGTTTACTCCATTAGGAGAACAGATATTTTAGGGGACTGGTATTAATTCTAAGTAGTTGATTTAATTCATTTTTTATTGCATTTGTACTGCTAATAAGGAAATGTCAGAAGAGATCCTATGATTGTCTTCATGTTGCCACTATGGCATGGGCTCAGTTACTTATTTGAGAATAAAAGCTTAAAACAGCTCCTTTAAATGCTTCTTGTTTGTTTGTACGTAAGATAACCACAGTTTCCTAAAGTACTCAAAATGAGAATATATTATCCCAGAGAATATATTATCTCCGAGACTTCCCAGAAGTTTTATTGTATTTACAGTGTTTCTGACAAGGCTATTACTATCTAGAAGCATTACTTGGGACTGGATAAGGGGATTTTATTTGGTAGCTATCCACTCATTTAGGTCATCTACTGAATATGAATTGACCAGCTGACAGCTATCTAGAAAAGAGATAAACTTATCTAATACTGTTTTGAATAGATTCATGAATTTAAATTACCTGCCTCCTGGAAGTAGCTAAAATGGTCCAGGAGAGAACATTCTTCTGAACTTGGTAAATCATTCATAAATTGAATTATATTCAAAATGGCTGATGCCTTCCCATTCCTAAAACTCACTTATCTCCCCAAACTACTGAGTAAAAATCATGGTGTATTTTTTAATTGTATTCAGGGGGCAATGGAAGCTCTCTTTTAGGGAGCAAAGCTTCAAGAACCTTGGGTCTGCAATTTTGGCTTCATGGGAGTCCCCAGCTCCTTTAGCACTGTTTGGAGAGAAACCTGGGTCTGCTCTTCCAGATTTAATTTAAAAAATATATAATATAATAAACATTTTTAAAAATAGTAATTTTAAAAATAAAAATAAATAATCAGAGTTATCGCATAAAGAAGAAATGGTATCACTGACAGAGGGAAACCGGCAGTGGCTAGTGGTGAGAAATGGCATTGGGACACAGTCCTCTGTCCTGGACCTCTAGTTCAGTCAACTACTGACTAGTCATGGCTGTTGGGCTGCTGAGGGAGGACTGTGAAGTAGACATGAGCTTACCTGTGTTGTGTCTCCCTTTAGGGGCTTCCCTTCCTCACCTTCTGACAAAGCAAGTGTGGCCAAGCCAGTCACCGTGCCATTTGCCCATGGTCCCTGTTGGTGGAGAAGACCTGGACTGCAACGTTGCATGCTGAGCCCTTGGATGATTGCAATAGACATTGACCCGTGGACAACCTCCACCAGCTGGCCCATGTCCAGTAAGGGGTCTGGAAAAGAAAGCAGGATACACTGATCACTATATATTTTGAGAAATTGGCCAAGAAAATATTTAGACAAGGCAGAGAATGAAAATACACATCCAATGCAACCCGGGAGAGCGTTGGGTCAAGAGGAGTCATTACAAGCTCAGGTTGTCACAATGCTTAAGCAGGTAGGAGGTACAAGTCTGTAAAACGGCATGAAACAATACCAGTCTGAAAACATGGTCACATGGAGAACTGGTTACGTATAAAGTGCCCATGGCAGTGCTTGGCACACAGCAGTCTCTGTGCACACATCAACTGGTCTGTGCACTGCCATCGGCATTTCTATTCTGGGCATTTCCTTCTTAGCCCACCTCTGAAGAAGGTGCTGTCTTCTGAACCAACTCCGTGAAGCTTATGTTGGACGGACACAGGTACCGCTCAACTGCAGCTGACCAAGGAGGATATCAGAGGCTCCCTGTGGCTGCTTCTCCCCAGAATCCCAGTGGGAAGTGAGGATCTTCTGCTTTAAGATCTCCAGAACTATCTGGGCTTTCTCACCACTCAGCACCTCTCAAGGTTTCTGTGCTGGCTGTGGGCAAGTCAGGAATCCCTCCAGCTCTTATTCCTAAATCTTTCTCTTTCTTCTCTCTGATGTCTCTGTTTCCTGAAGATGAACTAGTGTGAACTCAGGTCTGTTGAAATGGGACTTGCTCTGTCTTCATGTTCCCTGCTCTTTCCAACATCATGGTTTGACTTAGAGTTCCCGCACACTAACCCTCCAGGCTCTGGCTCTGGTCAGGTCAAGTTGATGGATAACTACAAAATATTGCATGATAGGGATTGCATCTCTCAATTTTTCAAAATCAGTCTATATGCCAACCTATACATATTCATGTTTTAGGAAATATTTATATGTTCACTTAAGAGTATTTTTATTTAATTAAAAATTAATGTTAAATAACTATGCCATGAGCATCAATAGCTATCATTGATTTATATTTCTTAATGTAGGGTTGATTTGTTAAGAAATATCATATTATTGAATTTTCCATATATCCCTGAACATTATTGATTATGTTTAATATTGTTTAAATCTTGGCTTAATTTTCTTTGTTATATTTTATTTAGGATTTTTATATTTGTTATTTGAAGTGAGTTTTTTTTTATTGTTGTTGTTGTTGTTGTTCTGTATGTATGTATGTCTCTGACAAGTTTTAGTACCTATTATGTTGGTTTCAGAACCAAACAAGTAAAAAACATCTTCCTTTTCTCTGTAATAGGGTCCAGTTTAACTGGAATTTCAATTATATGATTTGTGATTCTCTCACATCCCTCCAGCTCCTCTTCCCACCACTCCTGTGACTGTTATCTTACACCTCTTAGAGCTTCTAATAATTCCTTGTATAAAATGTAAATCATAGTGCAGAAACACCATGTGTTGATTTTTTTATATCTACGTAATGGAGGCTGAATCTCCTTTGACTCTACTAGAATATAATTTTCACTCTACTCCTGGTTTTTAATGCTTCCTTTTCCCCTTGTTTTTCCAAATATTGGTGAGTTTGTGCAGTGTGTCTCTGCTCAAACATTGGCCAAGGTCATAAATATTCCCTTTGGCTCTTCTTTTCCTGTTTCTATTGTGACTTCCTATCCGGAAATGGCTTTCTGTTTCCCTTATAACTCTCTTCAGCTATACTTACTCAATTTTCACTTTTTAAAAATAACTTTGCAAGAATATCCAGATACTTTCTAAGAATATTTTCTCCAAGAGAAAGAGAGTCAGGCCTGACCTGGGCCAGTGTAAGTTTAATTCAGCTGTGTTGACTCAGAATGATTTTCAGGTACTTGCTGCCTTCCCTGGTGTGGGATCTCCACTTACTATTCCATGTCACAAACTACTTGGTGAATCGGCGATAGACTTGTAACTTACAAAGCGGTGGGTTTCTATAGGGTCCAAATGATGGCATCTATCTCTCTTTTACTGCTTTTGGTCAAGACAATGGCCATGTTTACTTCTTTGACTATCATTCATTCTATTGGCTTTAAAATATATATATATATATGGCATATATGGGCTGCCTGCATGCTTCAGTTGGTTGAACGTCTGCCTTAGTCTCAATTCCAGGCCTCAAGGTCCTGGAATCAAGCCCCGTGTCAGGCTCTCCGCTCCATGGAGAGTCTGCTTCTCCCATTCCCTCTTCCCCTCCCCTATGCTCATGCTCTGTCTCTCTTTCTCTCTCTCTCTCTCATGTTCTCTCTCTCTCAAATAACTAAATAAATAATCTTTAAAATAAAATAAAATATGTGTGTGTTTTTTTTTTCTTCTTCCTTACCCAGTTTCACCTGCCAGTCAGAAGTGTGATATGGCATTAGTGTTGTTCCTGAAGCCAATCTTTGTTGTCCCAAGCAGATAGGATAAAACTTTCTGGGTCCAGCTACTTGGATAACTCCTCATTCTGCTTGACGCTGTTAGAGATCTGTGTCTATGGCTAGCACCTTTGTATTTTATTTTATTTTATTTTACTCAATTTGATTTAATTTTCATTTGCCATTCAGGTATGTAGAGATATTTAACCTTTCCACCTTCATTCTGAAGCTCTGAAATTTCTATCCTCTGTGTGAGAAGACATGATTCTCTCAAACTAATGGGGGAAGATAACCAGGTGTAGAGTTTTACGAAAAAAGAGAAGTTTTGCTTTAGCCATTGGGAATAGGACTTGTCTAGGGAAATATACAAATGCCAACAGGTAGTTTGAAGTGCTCTATTTAAATTAGAGTTCACGAGTTTTAGATTTACCAATCTGACAGTTGTGTGATTCTTTTAGAAGTCTTGGTGCTGGCACAAAGAAAATGAGAACACAGAATAATCAAGAGTTGGTATTTGATGGATAGGTACAATGGTATGGTAGCACGGCAAAAGAGTCGCCTTTCTTCTCAGCCGTCCGATTAACAAGAAACAGTGCTGTTTGCTGGAGGAGGGTTGACAGGGGCAGTTACATGAAAATAGACTTTTATGTGAGAGGTGACACAGCCTCAATGAGGTCCAACAAGTGTCATAGAAGAGAGAAGATATGAGGATGACCAGGCAGGAGGCTGTGGTGAATGAGTGGGTAGTTCAGAGGAGGGGGTGAAGTGGTCGCAGCATTCTAAGTGATGAGAGGAAACTGCTAGATGTGGCTTGACTCCCTGTGGTTGGCTAGGAATGTACAGAGTGGGGACCGTCCAGGTGAACTCTGATACTTCCTGGGGCAAGAGAAAACAGGGATGTGAACAGGGAGGCCAGGAGCAGAAACACCCCATGAAGTGACTGGGACCAAGTTTATGGTCATGGTGCATCAGCTCCATCCAGACAGTCCATGGTGATGGGGGTGTGGGCTGGGATACTCAGGGTGTACTGCTCAGGTCACATCAGCCTGAATTCACTTTACTTGTGAGGGAATCGTGTTCGTGCTGAACAGAATCTGATAGAGTTCACTGGTTTCCAGAACTGTCCATGGATTAAAAAATTGGCAGCCTGGGGTGGGATGTAGGCATTTCTTCTGTTTCCTCCTCCTACCAGTGTGTCTGACTTTTGACACTTTTCTGTATCATTGGGTTTTTAAGCCAGAGACAGAAGGACTAAAATGGATTTTTCATAGAAAAAATTTCATAGATCATGGGATTTAAACCTATAATTTTAAATTTTCCACCTTTCAAGTCTACTCATCAGACCTTCAGTGGGTGATTATCACTCATGGAGGAACATATCATATTTGGAATATATCACTTAAAAAGTCATTATGAGTAAGTATTGGCCGTCATTTTAATTAGTAGTTTTATCCTATCCTTCTACCATGTAGAGTCCTGATTGTGTTCCTTTATTAGAGATATTTAACTTAAAAACATATTCCAACTGGGAAAGCGCTCTTCTATTATTATAATTATTTATCTATATTGATTTATGTCCAAAAGAGAAAAACACCAAGATGCAGGATACTCATTCCAAGTGTCGATAATCAGATTTCACAGTATAAGTATTAGCATGAACATGGCTGTGTTCTCCATATAGAATTGCCCTATAAGCACTAATCTTGGTGTAACTTCCCTTGACACAGAAGGCCCTGATTTCCCAGCATGTGTGGGGAGGTTTCCTGCCTTCTTATTCTTCTATCAGTGAGAGTCCCCAGATCTAGTTTGAGCTGAGAACTAGGGAAGGAGGATTTGCCTTTACCCTCAGCTTCTATAGGAAATGGAACATGTTTTGTTTAAGTGTTTTTTCCCCCTCCTGGCTCATACCTAACACACACAACTCTGTTTCACATGATCAGATAGAATGTGAGCTGCAGGTAGGCTTTTCAAATGGCAAAGAGATCAAAGTGTTTAGCTATTTATGAAATCATGCAAATTACTCTACCTACCCTCTCTCAGGTGGTTTGCATGGCCAATCTGCCTACCACCCAACCTGTTTTTGAAGTTGATGAATCATGTGGTCATAGAACCCGTCAAATCAGTTTATGAAGTCACCCAGCGTAATAAGATGTGACCCACTAGAGTTCATCAATTATTAGAAAGGTTTATTGTGGCAGACACTGGTCAATGGTGTGGTTTTCCCTTTAGGCATCTCTAATTAGTACTGAGGGGGTAAGGCTCCATGTCTACACAGACAGATTCAAGCTGGAGCAATGACAAAATAGGAAAAAAGAATGAAAATAAAACCCATACCAGATAAAAATTAAATATAATAATACATTTAATATCAAGCACACTCTTTTCCATCTCTCTCTGATGGTTAGGATGTAGACAGCCACTCTGGTAAGCCATCTGTACCCTAACAGGGCAGATGACCCCACATGGGGGAAAGAATCCCGTCTTCCTCCTTATGCCACACACATCCTGCAAATGCACTGTTCCTCATTTTGAAACACCCAAACCCTTCCAGGAGATGAATTTTCAGCAGATAAACTGCATACAGAAGTGGAGAGGCAAACGTTCACACTGACTGTGTGTAGGCACCTAGAGCATCCTAAGGGTCAGGAGATCATTGATCTTTTCTGGCCTGGGTGTTCCTGAATCCAAAAAGAATATTTCATGAGACAGGAAGCTGAGTCTCTGGTCCTCTAGCCCACCTTTATTCTTTGTAAGCCCGGAGCCTCTTTAGTCAACAACAGAAACGCTCAGCATAGCCTGGGTGTTTCTAGAAAATCTATGGTTCATAACTGATGATGAGCTGGAACACGCTATAAAAATTGGGGGAAAAGACTGAAGCTGTTTTTGAGGGTGACCCATGGAAAACCTCCTCAAAGCCTGTGACATTCCTGTATCCTGCTCCCTAACCCAAAGTAGCCTGCCCACCCCGCCACTACTGCATTGCCTCCACGCCTGGCATGTCCTCCACGTGGAGAGAGCTCTCGTTATCAAGGCCAAGCGAGAATGGCAGATTTTTGTGTCCATAAAGTAGAGCTTGGATATGCGTTTGAACTCCTTTTGGCTGAGTGACTTGGGTCAAGGTATTTATCTGCGTCTCATTCTCTTCCTTTGTAAAATGAGCATTATGAAAAATAAACAAAATATTACATTTAGGAATGAAAACCTAAACATGTGTAAAGTGTCAGATGCTAAAAATTAGGAAACACTGATGAGTAAAGCTAAAACCTAAAGAAATGCAGAGACCTACTGTTCTCATGAGTTGGAAGAGTCGGCTTCTCCCAGATGTCAGTTTCCCTGAATTTCTTTGTGGGTTCAATGTAATTCTTATCAAGCCAAGCAAGGATTTTTTTTTTTAACAGATCAATAAGCTTATTCTAAAAATTTATACAGAAACAAAAGATCTAAAATAGCTAGGAAAATTTTGAAAAAAACTTTTCAAAGTTTTGAAAGGTGAGAAGAACCAGTCTCCCCAGTGTTGGGTGGGGTTCTGTGGCTATGCTAAGCAAGATGGAGAGAGCACAGAGCAACGGATCAAAATAGAAAACCCAGCACCATGGGTTTCGTTTGGAGCTGTTACGGGCAGGAGCCATGCCTAGCTGATTTTTACAGGGGTGCAAAAGCAAGTGCTTAGAGGAAGGACCGTTTCCTCAACAAATGTTACTGAAGCAATTGGGTATAGATAAAAAATAATTGAAAAAATGAAATAATGAAGTAAAAAAGAACTTTGAATTAAATTTCACACCCTGTACAACATAATTCAAAATGGATCATGGATTTACATGTAAAGTATAAAACTGTACAACTTTTAGAAGGAAATAGAAGAGAATCTTTGGACCCAAGATTAGGGAAGAATTCTTAGCCACAATACTAGGAGCATGATCCATAAAGAAATATGTGATGGATTGAACATCATCAAAACTGAAAACAAAACAAAACAAAACAACTTTGCTATTCAAAGGAGAGGGGGTGAAATGAGAAGTTATGGGCTTGAAGAAAATGCTTGCAAACCACACATTTGACTAATAACTTGTCTTCTGAATTTGTTAAGAAATTGCAAAGCTCAGCACTAAAAAACAGTAATAATAAACAAGTTAGAAAGTTGGCAACAGATATGAACAGCCATTCCACTAATGAGGAACCGTGGACAGCAAATCTGTGCGTGAAGAGATGTTCAACGTCATTAACTCTTAAGGAAATGCAAATTCAAATCCCAGTGAGCCTCCACCGCACACCAACCTGAGGGCTGGCACGTCCAGGGCTGGTGAGGAAGCAGAGACTATGGGTCACTCAGAAATGGAAAATGGTGGAGCCATGCTGGAAAACAGCCTGGAGAACTTTTGTAACCCTAAATATAGCTCATGGGTGGTTGTCCTGCAGAAATGAAAATGAACGTTCACACAGAAATCTGTTCATGAGGCTCCACAGCAGCTTTATTCAGGACAGCCCCAAACTGGAAAACACCCAGGTGTCTGTCAGTTAGTGAATGGTTGGTTCAACAAAGTGTGTACAGCAGCACCCTAGGATTCCACTCAGAAATAAAAAGGCACGAACCACTGATAAACATGACAACCTGGAAGGATATCCAGGGGGTTGTGCTGAGGGACAAAGTCAACTCAACAGATTGTACCTTGTGCTCAGATGCTTGTGGAGATGACAAAACTCTGCAGGTTAGGAACGCGCCAGTCTTTGCTACGGAACAGGGATGGAACCATCAAGAGGCGGCCTTTAAGGAATGAAACAGTTCTGGGTATTGACAGTGTTGGTTGTTACACACGGAGTCAAGTTGCATAAAACCATGCACGCACACACGCATGCACACACACACGCGCACACACACGCACACACGCGCACACACACACACACACGAGTGCATACAAAAACTGGTCCGTAGTCCAGATAACTACATTGTACTAATGTTGAGTTCTTGGTTCTGATACTGTATTATGTCTATATAAGATGCCACCATTAGTGAAAAGAGAGTGAAGGGTTCAGTGGGATCCACAGAGTATTTCTGAGACTTCCTGTGAGCTTATGATTTATTTTGAAATAAGACATTAAAGAAAAAAGACAGCAAAGAGCATTAAGAAGAAATTTAAGAATTTCCTATTATAATACATTAGACTAAAAATATCTACTTCAGCTTTTTTTTCCTTTTTCTCCCCCCACAAAGGCACTGGATGCATAATGGGGAAAGTAAGAAGCAAGTGTGAGAACTCAGTCTTCTAAGAAAGGAGATATCTGGAGTCCTCTATTATAAGTGCACAAGGTCTGCTGATTGCATTGAAATTGGTTGAGCATTAGAGGGGCCCTGGAAAAGTGCACTATTGTAGTGGCCTCATCACATCTGTGCACAAGGTGGTGCCTAAAGTAGGAGGCCTGTTCTGAGGAGCAAATCCAGGGTGTGTTAGTTTGGAATGACTCAAGGCAGAACAGGGCCTGAGTGTGGGCAGCAGCCATGCTCTGGTTAATCTTTATCACTTGAAGAGAGGGAGAAACTAACCACTGAGATTATACCAGGTGATGCTCAGAACATCTCATGGGATAAGGGATGTCTTCTCACGTCTGCAGTCCTGCTCTTACATGGGCATTCACCTTGTCAACAGATGGCCTATCAGGAGTTCACTTCATTCTAAGATTTAAAAAAATGAAAATAAGAAAACAGTTTTTCTAAATACTGTGACAGAGAAAGAGAAAATAGACACACACACAATAACAAAAGTTGGAAAAGAGAATTTTTTTTTTTGCCAAAAGATGTAAAAAATTTATTTATGATTTCCCCAAGAAACAAAATGTCTTAAAAATATCTGGTTTCCATGAAATAAAATTTCAAACCCATGATGCAAGAGCTCAAGAAAGAAATTATGGGGGAAGGTATAGACTGAGGACTTGAAGTCAAGGAACAAAATGCCAGCAATAAATGAGAGAACTCCAAAAAGGAAGCATGCCTTGGAGATATCTCAGAGGAAGATGGAAGCTGGTAGATTTAAGTCATGGAAACAGGGTTTGAGAAATACATACAAAAAATGGAATGAAGATTTTTAAAAGGCTAGAGAGAAAATGATGCATAGGAAAGACAAAGAAAAATCAACATGAGTGTAACTGATATTCTCAATGAAGAGAATCAGAAGGGAAACAGAAAGAAGCTTCCAAGGTACAACTAAGAAACACTGTCTTAAAATTAAATGTGTGCTCAATATGTGGATTGGAAGAATGGTATGATCTTGACTCTTCAGAACTCAGAGCTCCTAGGGAAGATGGTAGGCTAGATATACAAAAGAACCAAATTACCTATGCCACCTCTAGGGGGAGGTCAATCTGATTTTATTCTTCACCATAGTTTTCAGTTGAAGATAGTGTAATGGTACTAAGTAATTCCACAGGAAAACATAAATTGTTTTGAGAGTAACACATGGCTAAATGGTTACTCAAATACATGGAGAACAGATGCATAGTGTAACATTTGAGAACTCAGGGGATATAGTTTGCAAGGACCCTTTTAAATCAAGGACATATTGAAAAGCCAATTTCTGCCAGCCAATAAATAAATGGAAAATTTGAAACAAAAAGGTAAATTTATTTAAACATAGAACATAGGAAAAGATACAATAGAAATTATAAATACAGCACACAAAGGGTTTTTATTAAATATGACAATAGAGAAATATGAGTATACATAATAAAGGTTGAGAAATGTGGTGTGTAGAGAGAGTTCTGTCAATGATAATTAAAAAGGTTCTGGTTATTTAATAGTTGAATCAAATAAATTATGGATTAATTATAAATAAATTTAATATCAATCTTTCCAAAGGGTGCTTCTAAACTTAGCAAAAAATGTATATATGATTTAATAATATATGCATTTTCATCTTTTAAAGTAAACATTCCCTAAAAATATTGTGCGTATTTTTTCTCCCAGACACTAA
>PISX010011090.1:56329-67148 GCA_004024625.1 Mellivora capensis
ACCACCACCACCACCACCATCATCTTCACCAGCACCACCATCACAACTACCGCCACCCGCACCCCCACTATCACCACCACCACCACCACCATCATCTTCACCAGCACCACCCCCATCGCCAACACCAGCATGTCACTACCACCACCATAGTCCTCACTGTCATCGTCTGTCAGCACGTCTCAAAATCATGTCATCCAATGTCTCTTCTCCACTAAAAAGTCCCCCTTCAACATCTCCAACAACTCTCCTCAAAAATGTATGCCCCCTTCAAATCTCCCTGTAAAAATATTCCTTCAGGAAGATAAATGGAATGGCAAGGAGAAAAATCAGTCATGGTGTGTACCCTGTTGCCATGGTCACGTCAACAAGGAAGACACTCTGGCAAATAGAGTCAAGCCTAAAAACGGAGAAAGTGAGACACACGGAGTATTACTTCATTATTTGTCTATTGACACAAAAATTAGGGGTAAAAGAATCCGCATATTTGAAACTGAGCTACTATCTCTTAAAATCTGATGCTTCTGGTGATTTCTCCCATTTAAAAAATCATGTTTTATTTTGTTGACCATTTTTGCCCATAAGCACTACTGATGGTCTTATTTAAAAAGTCACCTTTCATCACTTTTCTTTGCTTTGTTCATAGCTGACATGGTCATGTCTGCGTAATGTATCCTTGCCCGTCTTTCTAGTAAAGCAAGGCCTGACAAAAGGGGCTTATGTTACTCATGCTGGCCTTACAAAGATGCGTGTTAGACACCAGATCCAGGCTTCACTTCTGCTATTGTGTTCTGTCTTCCACCGTTTGCCGTTAAGAAACAGCAACAGCTTTTACCTCAAAAACTATTCTTACCTCAAAGCCTCCCCTTGGGATACAGCCCACGGAAAAAGAGGCAGACCCTAAGTCCAAGACACAAAATGATGAACAACTGAGGGTCTGGAAAGGTGTCTGAAGCATCTCTATCAACCAATGATGCTTTCTGAAGTCACTTCTAGTTCCACAGTGAAGCCATATGAAATAGCTCCAGAACAAAATAACACAGCTAACATGGAATTATATCTGAAATAATTCACCAGAGAATATTTTTATTCAGAGCTTGGACACATTATCCATTGTCCCACAAGACCCACTGGTAGGACATAAAATGTGAGTTTCTCGGTCATCAGTGTGACCTTTCTCAGTACTCTGTTCTTTCCTAGTTAGTGAAAAGATTCTCCAGAGAGACTGGAAGTCTCCCATTCATAATTTTTACAGAAATTTTGAAAATAAAAACATCCAGAACAGATTATTTGAGGAAAAGTGATAAACCAAACTATTCATTCTGTCATTTACATCTTTGCCATAAGTGTTTTGTTGCAAAACAAGAATCTTTAAACATTAATTGAGCAAACTTTAGGGCAATTTATCATAAATGTGACCTAAAACAAAAACTGACTTAAACCCCAAATTTTGTCGCAGAATCTCTCTGGAGGTAGCGTGCATTTCAGTAACAGGGAAAGCTTTGCAAGAGCCTTTGGTGAGACTTGGTGGTGAACATCCAGAAGAAGATTGATTGATTTTACTCTTTAATAGAATATAAAGATTTCAAGTGTAACATTCAAAAGAAACAAGTCCGCCAGACTACGGATATTTAATGTGGTCAATTCTCTATTTAATTTTCTTAAAAATGTTTTATTTTCAAAGATGCTCAAAAGTGTTCCTCAAGCAACTCAAGCAACCAATAATGATGGGTGGGGAACTAGAGGCAGTTAACATAGCTTTGTGAGTTTTGATGCACAGCCTATGGGATAATTTCACATTCCTTTTAATAAATCTATAAGATTAAGAATTTAAATTTTATCTTGAGGTTTTATGCTTTAATCTGCCTCAATTCCCAGATGAGGTGCTTTAAATATTATCCCATGGAAAAAAAAAATCAAATAAGTAGTGACACTTTTTGTTCAGAAAGCGGCTGACTTAGAATGATGGGCTGGATCCCGCCACGGGAAGAGAGTTGGGGTTGCACGCAGGTGTGCAGTTTTGGGAAGGACGGCCCTCTGCCATGTTCAGTAACAGGTTCCCATGGTTTTAAGACGAGGAACAAATCATGGTAAAGGAGAACATGAAGACGAGGCTCAGGTCACAATGGCGATTTCACGGAGAGGGTGATAAACTCAGAGGCGTGTCAGAAGTCCCTCATTTATCAGGTGTTATGTCATTTAAATTAAAGTTGTAGCTAATTCATTAGGCGTCCTCCGAGTCCCCTGGTAGACTGTCCTAGTAAGCCCATGCAAGACTTCTGCCACAAGGTCATTAAAAAGATGCATGGGCCCCTGAGTTCTCTGCTAACTTTCCACGTCGAAGCCCAGTGACTTACAACTTTCATTCTTGTGGGTGGCGGGGATGTTTATCAACGATTATGAGTGGGCTTCCAGAGGTACTCAATTTACAGTATCTAGAGTGGGGTGGAAATGAATGAACATCTGTACGTTTGCTCAGATACTATGTCAGGAGATACGAAATTAGCTGTCATAACAAGTCCATAAAGCCTTAACACACTATTTGTCTTGCTCAGTTTATAAAGTACATAAACTAGGGAAAGCTGATCGAAGCTGGCTCTCTCTGGAGGACAGCTAGATCCAGCGGTAATGAGAATCTCCTATAGATTTGACCCTGCTGAGAATTTTCCTTCTCTTACACGCTCTTCTTCTGTTTGCATGAATAACTGTAGATACCAACCCGTCAGGGCAGTTTTTCTCTTGGTTCTTTCATCTTCCACTAAAATTTCATTAAAAAATCAAAGATTTAGAAGCATCCCTCTTTTTCTTTACACTTCAAACCTGGTAATAATAACTTGTAGTTCAGTTTCAGGGATGTTTTAGTGGGAAAATGTAGGAATAAGTACAACCTGGTTCTCCAAAGTAGTTTATAAAGAAAGAAAGGCTGACAGATCAATAATTTAAAAGGTCACTTCTTTGATGGGACTTTAGAATTCACAAAACACTTGAAAGGTGCCCCAACCTTCTTCAAGTCGTATGCCTCCCATGCTTGGGTTACTTGATATTAGATACTTAATATTAGAATATGCCCCTGTTGATTTCTGTTGATTCCAGAATTTCCAGTCAGACCTCATGGATATAGATTTTTAATGGTGAGAATTAAAAACCTAAGACTTTGGGTTTAATATGGAAAGCTTTAGATCAGCGTTTTCAAAGTAAGATATGAACATCCCTGAGACCAAATAATCCACCAGGATGCTAGAAGAAACTACTAGAACTTCTATCCACATTTATTTTAATCAGGAAGATGGATACAATTTAAGCCTTACTGATATTTATTACATGGACTGATACTTGAGTCCTTCATCAAGGTTAGATGATGACATGTGATCAGCTACTTTAGTTCTCAATTTCTGGTATGGGACAGAGGGCAGCCCACTTAGGAGCAAAAATGGCTTTCAGTAGTCCTGCAAAAATTGAAATTAAGGATATTTCTTATAGAGTATTTATGGGGAAACCACACACACACACAAATGTCCTTTGTCTACCACATTACTACAAAATGATGACCTAATTATACTGCCTGGAAATCAACCCCAAAAGGACATGAGATTATCAAATAGATTATTTGAAATATGGTTATTAAGGCCAGTGCTCATGTAACGATTTTATTTATTCATTTGAGACAGAGAGATACAGAGAGACAGAGAGCAAGAGCATGGCCAGATGTAGAGGGGAAGCAGGCTCCCCACTGAGCAGGGAGCCCAATGTGGGGCTCGATCCCAGGACGCTGAGATCACGACCTGAGCCGAAGGCAGAGGCTTAACCATCTGCAACACGGAGGCGCCCCTCTAACCAGTATTTTTCACAATGCTTCCTACCCTCTATAAACATGATGCCATGAGAAGGAAGCTATGGGCCACTGGAAACTCTAAAAGTGGCAAGACAATTCAAAATGAAGCATCTAGACCATGAAGGCACCCTTCTCTGGCCTTGGGCATGTTTATCGGTGTGTACCGGTCACCACGCGCGAGACGAAGGAGGACCGACCGGGGTGCAGGTTGTGTGCACAGGGCAAAAGGACGAACGGGCTAGGGTTCCGAGCCGTTGTCAACGGTGGGCTGAGTTCTCTCGTACTGGAGGAGAAGGTAGGTATCTTAAATCTATTTAGATCGCCGTATTTAACGTTTCAATGCTGGGATACTGAAAGACTTTTCTCAGGTGTGTCTGCTTGTGTGTACGCCTCAAAAACGCAAAACCTGATACTCAATAGCAAAGATGTTCTTTCACCCAAACACGACATCGAGTAAAAAACACACAAACGCAGTCATCGATGAAATGGCTATCTTTCCTGAAGTTAGAAAAAACGACATGACAAGGAAAGAGGAGAAAAGTTAATTTTCCAGGTCAATGTTATCAAGATAACACCAGACACAGGATTCACCTGCTGGGTCGCTTGTAAACCAGCTCAGACCAACAAAGAAATTGAAACCAGAAGAGCCTCAAATGCACTTGGGTGTAGTCAAGTTGTGGCTATTATTATTCATTTTAATACCAGGGACTCTATAAAACTTTCAGTGAGAGGAAATATCAGAGTGAAAATTTTCTCTGGCACAGAGAAATTATGCTTAAAAAATGCAAGTTCCTGAACAGAGGTTTTAAATTCATAGATGAGTGACAGAGTGTTCTTCTACAGAAAGACAACTGTTAATCTTTGTGAATAGTTTCTGAATGTGAGGACCCTGCTGGTGCGGACGCTAGGCAGATATTTTTAAGTATGCTTAATGTCTCCTTTTAAAATGAAATTTTAGTGAGCAAGGCTGTGGCTAATTTTAAGAAGTTTTTCCAGTGAAGATATAAAAATGCTAAAACAATAGATATCATGTTAGTCTTCATTATTGTATAATATTGTTACAATATTGTTATATAATATTGTTATAATATTGTTACAATAAATAACATAAATGTGTCACCTTTCAAAACTTATACAATCAAACAATTCACTTCAATAAAAAAATATCAAATCTGTTTGAAAACAGATCTGTTTGGGACAATTGGGGACATTTTGGTACTATTTAATTTTATAAGCATTTCTATTTCTTTGAGCTAATAACAATGGGGTAGGAAAATAAGAAAAATTACTCACCAAATTCAGCAAGACCCAGAATAATTAGTAAGTGGGATTGAACAAATTTGTTTTTGTTTGCCTTTACCAAATGTAGCCATAAGTAGGCCTTTTGTCTTGTAAACCTACTCAGCTCTAAAAGCACCATTTACCAACAACAAGGAGACATTGCAGTCAAAGATCCAAACAAAGTGATCCTGGAAACCAACTTCCAAGTTATTTGAGAGCAAGATGACATGTCGAGTTAAAACCAAAACCAAACAAACAAACAAAAAAAACTGAGTGCCATTGCTCATCTGAAAATGAGACCAGCATGTAGTATGTTGTAGTGAGAATAGAATTATTTCTGCTGCTGGCAAAAAAAAGCAAATATGTCACTTGTTTCATTTTTATGAAATGCATGCAATGCAAATGATTTTACAATACTACATGTTTATGTCAGAGACCATTTTTATGTACAAGAAAGATCTAGATCATCAATGTGAATTTGATTAGTTCCTCTATGTAAGAACCTAGTTGAGTCCTATCTTCTTACAAGGTCAATGTATAAAGAGTGAGTCTGCACAGAGTGCATTTGTACGGATGCCCAAGTTTCATATTTTTCTTCTCAGCCAAAATAATCATTAGATGGAGATGATTGGTTTGATTGATTTGGTGTTTGAACTTTCATTCTGTGATTCTAAATACACACCATCAAGTCACGGTTTTACTTCTTACAGAACGTGGGACGTTTACTCATGTCCTCTGTGGCTGAGGAATCTCTCTCCTTCCCCTGACTTCCCTCATTATTACACCACAGTGTGTTCCTAGGAAATACCATTTTATCCAAAACCGATTATAAAAACAATTATTTCAAAGAAAGAAGGCAGTTCTAGGAAAGAGAGATTGAAAGAGTTGAGTTTCAGTGTAACTAACAGATTATTATTTTTGTGGGATGTGGGTGCTAGTACTTCGTCCTCCTCTTAGGACCTTGGCTTCCTCTGCTGGAAACTGAACCTGGTTGAACGTAAGGGAAGTAATACATGTAAAGCGTCTAGCACAGTGCCTGACGCCTAGCACACGTGCAATACACACTAGCTTTTACTAGATAAATTACATTTATCATTTCAAATGACATGAGGAATAGTCTTCTATGTAATGTGTCATTAAACTTGCTAATTAATTAAGGAGAAGTGTGTGTGTTCGCAACACATGTGCATACATGTATGGGTGTTTTATGTGTGTGCCTACATGCACACATGGACATTGTGTGTGCATGTGTGCACATGTATGTGCATGCATGGGTATTGCAGAAAGTGTCTTTCTTGAATTTTCACAGCCAACACCTGAGAGTGGGGTTAATATGTCCATTTTGTGTTTGGGTAAAGTGAGGTGCAGAGAGGAATAACTCGGGCAACGCAGGCAAGGCCACAGACACGGGAGGAGGATCCCTGGGATTTAAACCCAGCTCTGTAGCCTGGAGCACGGACTCATCAGCTTGTAGCATCCAGGCAAGGTGGGGACAAAGGGACCCATCTGGAGCCAGTGAGCCTTCTCTCTCGCTCCTGGACATACCTTAAAAGCTGCGGAGGAAAGTGTGTCTGTCTTCATCGTGTTCTGAAATACTGCTCCCTCCTTGGAAACCGACAGACATGTTGGAGATGGCCGGGTCTGCGCCTAGACCCTTCAGTTTGTCCTTCTAAGCTCGATTTACTCGTGTTATGCGGATTCTCATAGGGAAGGAGCAGTAAATTGACAAGTAAATGCCCAGCAATCACCAAATAACCAATGCATCTTTGAGGGACAGGTGACTGTTTTCACTCGTATTCCTCCCTGGCTTTGGTGTTGTCTTAGTGGGGCTGAGTTTCTAAATTGCCTTCTCATGTAAACATGGAAAAATTCAAAATAAAGCCTGAAGGTGCAGTTAGAACCACCTGAAGCTGACTGCATCGTTCACCCATTTGACATTTTGAGGGATTTCTTCTAGATCTATTTTTCTACCCATATTTTTATATATCTTTTTTTTTAAAGATTTTATTTATTTATTTGACAGAGATCACAAGTAGGCAGAGAGGCAGGCGGGTTGAGGGGGTGGGGAAGCAGGCTCCCTGGTGAGCAGAGAGCCAGATGCAGGGGCTCAATCCAGGACCCTGGGATCATGACCTGAGCTGAAGGCAGATGCTTTAACCCACTGAGCCACCCAGGCGCCCCTATATTTTTATATATCTTGAGATCATATTACATGTTATTTTCTTCCATTATTTTTAAGAATTATTAAAGAAAGATTTTATTTATTTGTTTAAGAGAGAGAGTGCATGAGTGGAGGGAGGGGCAGAGGGAGAAACCCACACCTGCTGAGCAGAAAGCCCTACATGATGTGGGGAGTGAGCAGGACCCCAAGATCATTATTTGAGCCAAAGGCAAATGCTTAATCAATGGTTCCATCCAGATGTCCCTTCCATTAATTTTACCTTAAAATTGTAACATGGTGCTCTTTCATTTTGTTGCTGATTTTAATCACGGGGTCCAACCTAAGAGTCTGTCTCTGAACGCTCACCCTGAGAGCATATACTCTGCCCGACTAAAATAAGGCTTCTATAGACATTATTGTGCCTACCACTGGGCTTAGCTGGCATATTTCTGATTATTTCTGATTACTTATATATTTTTCAAAGATTTTCTTTATTTATTTGAGAAAATGAGAGAGAGCATGAAAGGGGAGAAGGTCAGAGAGAGAAGCAGACTCCCCATGGAGCTGGGAGCCTGATGCGGGACTGGATCCAGGGACTCTGGGACCATGACCTGAGCTGAAGGCAGTCGCTGAACCAACTGAGCCACCCAGGCGCTCTCTGATTACTTCTGAGAGCAATAAACAGAAGAGAAGAAGGCTGACAACAACTTCAAAAGACCTGAGCCAGTTAGAATGTGTTTAATGCCTATTACTTTTTATAGGAATCACTTACTTTTTACAGGAAATTACTTTTTACAGGAATTACTGAGTAAATTACTTTTTACAGGAATGTTGTCTCCTTCCCCTGATCCTGCTCTCCTTTTAAATCTTTCCTAACTTTGATAGGAATTCAGACACTTAGTCATTGATTTGGTTTCATTTGATTTGAGATCAGAGGCTAACACATCTAGGGCCGGCCAATATTTAGAGGCTTTGGTCTTAAAGCAAACATTCAAGTAAACCATTAAAAAACAGACCCAGGTCTCATCTTCCACCACCCACATGTGCTGAACATGAGAACTCCTGGGCCTCTCACCCTGGCCTGTTTACAGATGTACAAGATGTACCACAGCCAACTGCCTTCCACCTGACCCCCAGAAGGGAGCTTTCGCCAAGCCTGGTCCTGCTCAGCTGAAATTTCTGTACCCCAGGAAGGAGTTTTAATTTTACTAATTTTCTCCCTTGTTTTCTGTCATCAATTTTGTTGATTCTTTCATTTATCATTATTTTCTCATTATTTGAGATTGTTTGGGATTTAACTTGCTCCTCTTTTTCTACTTTTAAGATAAATGTGTACATAATTGATTGGGAATACTTATTGTTTTTGATGTAAGAATTTGAACACTATAAATTTTCCTCTTAATACTGCTTTAGCTGTGTGCCGCATGTTTTGAAATGTGAGTTCTTTTTTATTTTAACACTGTCATTCAATAAAAAATATTTCCTAATTTCACTTGTGTTTGATCCTTTGATCAGTGAGATGGAAAGAAATGTGGCTTATTTAATTCCTAAGTATTTGGAGATTTTACATGCATCATTCTGCAACTTATTCCAAATTTAATTCCATTATGATCCAAGTTACTTTGATTTCAATTCTTTTCAGCTTTTTGGGATTTGCCTTATCACCTGGGACACAATCTAAAGTTTCACAGCTGGTTGAGCAGACCTTGTTTTTCGCTATTGTGATGGAGCATCCTTAGTTTCCTGTAAATACCAGCTGGGTCAAGTTGTTGTGTTTAATGTGTCTTCTGTATCCTAAAAACTTACTGTCCACTTGAGGTCTGCATTAGTAAGGAAGAGTACTGAAGTCTGCAACTATAATTATACAGTTTTCTACTTCTTTCAGGTCTGCCCATTTTTCTTTTATCATTTAGAATCTGTGATACTCCTACATATTTAGGATTGTTCTGCTGTCTTTATCAATATACTCTCCTATAATTATAAAGTGCCTTCCTTTATCCTTAGCAGTAATCCTTGTTTTGCAGTATACTTTGTTTGATACAAGAGACACTCTGGCCGTCTTTTCTTAGTGTTTGTGGGTTGTAGATTATCTCATCTCCTCTTATCTATCTTTTTTTTTCCTTTTATTTAAAGTGGGTTCCTTTTTACACCTATCTCTAACTTCTATTTGTCATTTAGATCATTTACATTTAATGTGCTTAAATTTAGTTCTATTTAACTGGGTGATGGACATTAAGGAGGGTGCGTACTGTAATGAGCCCTGGGTATTGTGTAATACTGATGAATCACTGAACTTTACCTCTAAAACCAATAATATTATATGCTAATTAATTTAATTTAAATAAAAATTTAAAAAAAGAAAAAAAACACTAGTTTTATTTAAATATAAAATTTTGCCATTTGTTTTTTATTGGTCCTTTGCTTTTCTTTTCCTTTCTTTCCACCCTTTTGTTGGAATAATTGAGTGGTCTCATTTTAATCTCCACTCTCCACTTATTAGTTATACCTCCAATGGGCTGCTGTCCCTATTTTCCTTATTTCTGGGTCATTCTACTTGCACCATTCCCCTATCCAACCAGCCCGTCCCCAGCCATAGCTGTCTCCATCCTTATATTCCCAGGGGCCCTGTTTGTAATCTCTCAAAGAAGAGGTTTCACGCTCGCCCCTGAGGGGAGGTGGTGGGCTTCCTCAGGTGTGCTCTCGGCCTCTCTGGGTAAGTAGACTCTGTCAGGTTCTAACGATACTATCCAACACATGACTTAGTCAGAAAAAGGGACCTGGAATGAAAAAAGGATTAAGCCTAAAGAGAGATCATTTCTGTGAATTAAATTCCAGTTGACCATTTATTTGTATTTTGAAAAATTGGGGCCAAACCTGGAAATCATTCTGAGGTAAGGATCTTTCAGTTCAATATAAATTTCAGTTCAATATAAATAACTACGCTTGCAGAGAGCATAACTGAGCATGTTAAGTTGTCCAGTCACTGTGTTGTGCTAAAACTCATGTAGCATTTTGTGTCAATTATACTTCAATTAAAAATATAAATGTATTAACAAAATTTCAATTCAACTTAATTTTCTTTGGTCTTGATAATTCTACATTTACTAGATGTAACCTCAAATTCATACTGGTTTAATGATATTAAGTTTGGAGGTTCCTCAAGAAGTTAAAAATAGAGCTTCCCTATGACCCTGCAATTGCGCTACTGGGTATTTACCCCAAAGATACAGATGTGGTGAAAAGAAGGGCCATCTGTACCCCAATGTTTATAGCAGCAATGCCCACGGTCGCCAAACTGTGGAAAGAACCAAGATGCCCTTCAACAGACGAATGGCTAAAGAAGATGTGGTCCATATACACTATGGAGTATTATGCCTCCATCAGAAAGGATGAATACCAGACTTTTGTAGCAACATGGACAGGACTGGAAGAGATGATGCTGAGTGAAATAAGTCAAGCAGAGAGAGTCAATTATCATATGGTTTCACTTATTTGCGGAGCATAACAAATAACACGGAGGACATGGGGAGATGGAGAGGAGAAGGGAG
>PISX010011091.1:0-67834 GCA_004024625.1 Mellivora capensis
ATTCATATTCATCCCTAGATTACAAGGATGGTTCAACATTCGCAAATCAATCAATGTAATAGAACAAATCAATAAGAGAAGAGAAAAGAACCACATGGTCCTCTCAATTGATGCAGAAAAAGCATTTGACAAAATCCAGCATCCATTCCTAATTAAAACGCTTCAAAGTATAGGGATAGAGGGAACATTCCTGAACTTCCTAAAATCTATCTATGAAAGACCCACAGCAAACATCATGCTCAATGGGAAGAAGCTCACAGCCTTCCTGTTGAGAACAGGAACACGACAAGGATGCTCACTCTCACCACTCTTGTTCAACAAAGTATTAGAAGTCCTAGCAACAGCAATCAGACAACAAAGAGAAATAAAAGGTATCCAAATTGACAAGGAAGAAGTCAAACTCTCTCTCTTCGCAGATGACATGGTACTTTATATGGAAAACCCAAAAGACTCCACCCCCAAACTACTAGAACTCATACAGCAATTCAGTAATGTGGCAGGATACAAAGTCAATGTACAGAAATCAGTGGCCTTCTTATACACTAACAATGAAAACACAGAAAGGGAAATTAGAGAATCGATTCCATTTACTATAGCACTAAGAACCATAAGATACCTGGGAATAAACCTAACCAAAGAGGTAAAGGATCTGTACTCAAGGAACTACAGAACACTCATGAAAGAAATTGAAGAAGACACAAAAAGATGGAAGACCATTCCATGCTCTTGGATCGGAAGAATAAACATTGTTAAAATGTCTATACTGCCTAGAGCAATCTATACTTTTAATGCCATTCTGACCAAAATTCCACCAGTATTTTTCAAAGAGCTGGAGCAAATAATCCTAAAATTTGTATGGAATCAGAAGAGACCCCAATTGCTAAGGAAATGTTGACAAACAAAAAAAAAAAACTGGTGGCATCATGTTACCTGATTTCAAGCTTTACTACAAAGCTGTGATCACCAAGACAGCATGGTACTGGCATAAAAACGGACACAGAGACCAGTGGAACAGAGTAGAGAGCCCAGATATGGACCCTGAACTCTATGGTCAAATAATCTTCGACAAAGCAGGAAAAAATATACAGTGGAAAAAAGACAGCCTCTTCAATAAATGGTGCTGGGAAAATTGGACAGCTATATGTAGAAGAATGAAACTCCTTTCCCTCTTGATTCCTGTTCTAGTCCACCAGGCTTCCACCAGGCAGGACACACAGGAGAGCAGGAAGATAGAGACTTTGGATATTGTTTCATTCTCTAACATCACATTTCTGGTTGGGTGGATCCCCTTCCATGGCTTCAGCTGTCATCCCTCTAGTCCTAGGAGCAGGTCTGATCTTCCCACCACTGCAAATCCCTGGTCTTCACAGATGCTGGCTTGTTCTCTTCATCCTGTCCAATTTAATCAATAGTTCGTGCATCAAATGTTCTCAAACTCTTCTGAGTGTGCCATCCATTTCCTCCTTCAAACCTGGCAGTTTCCTCCCAGACAGCAGAATTTAGGTGTTCATTAATGTTATGCTCCCAGTGTTTAATACAATGCCTGGAAGACAGTGGGCACTCAGTAAATACTTTTGGAAGGCATGAAGGAATTAATGAAAACAGTACTAGGGTAGCTACTGTGTAAAAAATATAAGTATAAACGGTGCTCATTGCAATGAAGTTTACAATCTAAGGAGGAAAACAATACACAGGTGCAGAAATTCAAATCACTATTCAAAGCTACACCTGGTAAGTAATGAATCACAAGCCTCCATGCTCAGATTCCAGAAACGGTGTAATTCTTTACTATTAGTTGAAAAAAGCTACCCAACACTGGATAAAATATATATATTTCTACATATTAACATTCACCAACCTCACAAACTTGCCATAAGGTAAACCAAGTAAGATAAAAACAACAACAATCCAATATTACTCTGCCTCAGGGGTGTGCTGGCAGCTTTGATTAGTTAATATTTATAAGGCACTTTGAAGATGAAAAGTGCTAAACATTATCTAACAGCCCTGTAAATGCAAATGTGTCGGGTCTTATGAAATTTAACAGAAATTAGAGAGTGACAAACTACTCACAAATAAAAAATGCTCAACTAAGGCTTTGCATTTAAAGAGGCCAGATGGGGGAGAAAAGACATTTCCCCTTGGGCAGAGAATCAAGCTAATCTATACCCCACCCCACCCCCATCAACACAAACACACACACACACACACACACACACACACACACACGTGAAATGTTTAATTTAAAGCCTAAAAGATGATGCGCTTTGTAACAGCATGTAAATCAATGTTTTATTAAAGCCTATGAATTACTATGCAGAAAAATGCAAATCACAATAAAACACACCACAAGCAGATTCAATCCTGCTCTGTTCTCAGTGGAGCAATTACCAAGCCCTGCTTTGGCAGTCGGGGGTAGAATTTAACTAGGGGAGGGCAAGTTTATCTCCTGCTTGCCGGTGAAAACTGCACAATCTCCCAACCATTTCGCTTCACCCTCAGAATTACAGAGTCAAATATTCCCCCACTGCCATGTTTTAAGTTACATTTTAAAAATGCTATGCTAAAAAAAAAAATGCTATGCTTTTCCCTCCATTGACTTTAATTACACTTTACCCTAAGAGACTTGCCTGGCCAGATGACATTTTTATACAAAAGAGAGGGGTTTACACACCATGGCATTTCTCTTGAGCTTGTCCATCAGTTAGAAGGTTTGAATTTAATATCTTCAAGCTTGTCTGTCAGCAGACTGATTTTATTTATTCAGAATACACACACACATACACGCAAGACATCTGATTAAAGAACCAGAAATATGGCCTTAATTCCAGAGTGATTTTTCAGTGGTTAGGTCAGGACATGAGCCCAGGTTTACTTTTTTTTTTTTCCATAGACAGAAAAAGACATCTAGGTGGAGAATTCTTTTTGAAGACAACTGAAATGGTGATAAATAATATCCACTGAAATTAAATGCAAGCATAATGGGAAAAGGGTGAAAAAGAAAAGAATGGAGCAAATGCAATGCAAAATGAGTTCTAAAAAATATTATTTCAAAAAATATATTAAAAAAGAGAATGGTAAAACTAATTCTGAAAAATCCTTTGAAAGTCAAGTTTTCAGTTGCTAAGGGAGAGAGGAAGAGGCAGAAGCTATTATTGCCTTTATAATCTATAATCTTATTTTATATTTGGGACTTGTGAAACTCACATTTCAAAGGAGGCCTTCAAAGGTTCACTGCTATGCACTTTGTTAAATAAATATGGTAGAATAAATACACCATAGACAATAATATATTGTACAAACTCTAAAGAGTTAAATAGGTCTTTAAGGCTTGGAGCATTTTAATATATTAAGTAATCTGGCGTCAGTGACAAAATAAACTGGGATTGCTGCAATTTCATATAGCTGATACTTTGAACACTTAGTAGCTAAGTGAATTTCCAGTGGATATATTTGTGCTGTTTATGAGTAATAGAATACATATGATAATCAACTTTTCCATTTCTCAACCATTGGGCTTTGAAGATCAAATGAGACACTGTATGTGAAAGTGACTTAACTGTAACAAATGTAACAAATATTGGGTTTTATCAGCTATTCAAAATAATGTAAACCATTTGAAGAAAGAACAAAATATTGAGTTACCCACATGTGAATTTACAACAGTGTTAGTAATAATAAAAATAACAATCCCCATAATTTCTCATGAGCCAATCAAATATATTTTTCCAACCCATCTTTTCAGATTAAAGCAATTTATAAGCAAACCCCAGTTAAAAAATTAGAGAATGCGAAGGGAAAAGAATGCTTCTTGCCTGGCATTTCTGACTTCTGTTGTTTTATTATTCAATTTGGAACTTTCTGAGAGTAGGTAAGGAGTAAGGACATTTCATCTTATGCAAATACAGGTATCTTTAGAATATGCTGCCACGGGGCGCCTGGGTGGCTCAGTGGGTTGGGCCTCTGCCTTCGGCTCAGGTCATGATCTCAGGGTCCTGGGATCGAGCCCCACGTCGGGCTCTCTGCTCAGCGGGGAGCCTGCCTCTCTGCCTACTTGTGATCCCTCTCTCTGTCAAATAAATAAATTAATTTAAAAAAAAAAAAGAATATGTGGCCACTAATTGAGTGAGTAATTCCCCCAAAATGGCCTCTCATGGAATGCCTCCTCTAACCCAAGGACTACAGTGGTCCTTAATACTCTAATAGACTTATGGAGGATAAAATCTTAGTATTCTTTTTTTACTGAAGTGCATTTTATCATCTAACTGATGTTAAGAATGCTGACTATATGTATTGAAATGTATATATTCATTGGATTAGCTTTCTAAGATCAATATTGAAGAAATTGTTCCTTAAAATAGTTGTTTAATAATAATTGTTTTCTAATCTAAAAAAGAACTTGTTATGAGTTCACTTTTGTGTATGTGTGTTTAGCCCATTTATAAATTAAGAACTATGTACTCAGTAAAATCTATTATAAAGACCATTTCATCACCATAATCTTAGTTACTCTTGGGTCAGACTATACTTTCAGGAGCTGTGGTAGGGCATATACAAAGGTTCGTGCTCACTAACATCTGTTCCACCCAGAGTGCCCTCCCTATTGACCTGATGGCACCTTTTTATTTAGTTAGTGTCCAGATCCTGCAGAGACGGCCTGCGTAGTCAGTGGTGACAGTATTCCTCAAATGCAAATTAACACCTGTTTTCCTCACTGAAATAAGATCGGGTAATAAGTAGGTGTTACATCTATTCCTGCAACATCAGTTTATAACAGTCTTCGTTATTTATGCCCCTGTGCATTAAAAACAGTATAAAATCAGTATTGTTTTAATAAACTAAAAGAAGAGCCCTGATGACATATCTGATTATGATATCCTTTACATTAGATTACACTGTATATTTCTACAAAAGCAAGAAAGACCTATCTACAAGTTTTATTATTTTAACTAACATGCAATATAAAAGAATGAGGTCAGGCTTACAGACCCCACAAATATTTTCAACATTATTTTTAATCTTTATATTTTCAACATTATTTTTAATCTTTTCTTGTCACTCCTTTAACATTATTTAATAAAGTTGCTCCAATATCTAATGTTTAACTGTGGATGACCAATGTTTCTTTACCTACATCTTTGTGCTGAAGTTAGCTGTAACTTGTACTATGATAGATGATAAATAGATAGACAGATAATTGATAGATAACATTTCTCCAGATACCTAAAAAGAAGTGATTGTTCTCTCACATACATCAGAATAAAATCATCTTATTTCAGTGAGAATGAAAAAAAAATTGATGCTGCACATTGTAAAAATAATGAAAATAGATACAATTGAATTTCACTATGAAATATTGCTATGAAAAAATCAGAAATTCCACATGAGAATTTCTACTTTGGCCAAGATCGAGTAACTCCTCCACCAGAAACAATAAAAAAAAATGTGATATTTATGAAACAATAGTTCTCAAGACATAGGACATCAAGCAATATGGGGGAGTGATCCCTGAGAGATGACAAAAACCACTGTCTCCCCTTACTATATCTAGAGTTTGCAAGGATGCAGCACAGGGAATGAAACTAAAGCAGAGCCCAGCATTCAGCATGAGCTGATGAGTCGGAGCTGAAAGTCTCAGGTGACCAAGCGGGCCTGAGTTCACATAACAGAGACATGAGAAGGAAAGAACTACAGAGAGAATTCCAGAGACATGTAGAAGCCCCCCCACCCCCAACTCAAGTGTACAGCAGAGGTCTGGTCAGTGCCTGTGTATAAGGAAACAGCCTGTGGCTCAGGAAAGAATCACCCAAAAGGTTTTGAGGGATCAATACCCAGCACTCATAGAGAGATGGAAACAATCCCTACTCCCACCAGCCAGACTGGAAAGATTTTTAATTCACTGGCATTGGACACAATACTCAGAAGAGTCTTGACTCAGTAGTAATGGATAATCAGACTTATACTACATAAGACTTTGGTCCCACTTAGCAGATCTTACAAGCAGGGCCAAAGATAATTAAAACCTTTACAAGTAACTTAAGTAAAATAAAGTCCAGGAAAAGTTGAAGTATATGGATAGACATACAAAAGTACTTCGCACCCAACAAGATAAAAATCATAATAATTGGCACCCAGTTAAAAGTTTCCAGGCATGCCAAGAAGCAAAAAAATGTGACCCACAATGAGGAGAAAAATCAAACTATTTAAATAGCCCAGAAGAGATACAGATGCTAGAAATAAAGACAAGCTCATTGAAAGAGTTACCTATTCTATGGATTTGCACATGTTGAAAAAATTAAGTAGATGCAAGATCCAAAAAAAAAAAAAAAGACCAAAATCAAAATTTTAGAAACTAAAACTGCTGTGACTGAAATGACAAATACAATGAGTAGAATTAATGGAAGATTAGACATTGCAGAAGGGAAGATTAGTGTAAGAAAAGCCATAGCAAATATCTATAATGAAACACAGAGAGAAAAAAGAATCAGAAGAAGCCAACAAAGCAACAGTAGGCTGCAACTATAGTAGCCTAATACATGTATGACTGGAGTCTGAGAGGAGAGAGAAGAAGATCAGACAAATTACTTAAAGAATAGGTGAGTATTTTCCAAATTTGAAGAAAACTATCATTTCATAGATTCAAGAAGCTCAAGAAACTCCAAGTAAAAGTTAAGCATCAAGAAAATTACACAAAGGCGCATCATAATCAATTTCTCAAAACAAATCATAGAAAAATCTTAAAAGCACTTAGAGAAACATTATATAGAGAGAGGAAAAATACAAGGGTAACTGTT
This sequence comes from Mellivora capensis, assembly GCA_004024625.1. NCBI lineage: Eukaryota > Metazoa > Chordata > Mammalia > Carnivora > Mustelidae > Mellivora > Mellivora capensis. The sequence goes on from PISX010011091.1 coordinate 6,795, forward strand.
CATTTCTCATCAGAAACAAACTAAACAAGAAGACAGCAGAACATTTTTAAGGCATGGAAAGCAAAACCTGTCAAGCTAAAAGTCTATATTGAATGAAAATTTTTTTCAAAATTAAAGAACTAAAGGCATTTGCATATGTAAAAAGTGGAGAGCATTCATCACAAGTAGAGAAGAACAAGAAATATTAAAGGAAGTCCCTCAGGCTGTGGGAAAATAATAGATGGAAACCTACATCTCCATAAAGGAATCAAAAGTATTGGGGATAATTAATGAGCAAATATGAAGAATTCCTTTTTATTTAAACCACTTTAAAAGATAGCTGACTGTGAAAAACAAAAATACAATGTACTGTAGCATTGATAACATATGCAAGAGTGAAAGAGATAATAGCAATAGAACAAAGTCTAAGAGGGGACACATGCAAGTGTACTGCTGAATGGTTCTTATTCCATATGTGAAAGCAATAAGATACCTCTGGAAGTAGACTGATAAAATAATAATATATACTATATACCCTAAAGTAACCACTAAAATAGTGAAACAGAAAGTTCTAGCTATGAGCCTATGAAGGAGAAAAATGAAATTATAAAAAATGCTAAATAATTAACCCAAAAGGGAACAGAAAAAGAGAATAATGGGACAAAACAGTAGATGGGACAGACAGAAAACAAACAGCAAGATGATGGTCAAAACTCCTTGAATAAATCTGCCAACTGCTATGCCCAAGTTCTTTCATGAATTATGTCATTTAATTCTCAGTGCAAACCTATGAAGAGATGGACACTCTTATCACATTTTACAGATGCTCTGTAAAATTACATAATCCTCCTTCCTGTTTCGTTACAGGTAACCAGCAAATCAAGACCCTGAGATCAGAATAACCCTCCCTCCTCCAAGAAATAATGATTTACAAATGTTAAAGACTATAATTATCAGTTTCAGTGATTCTGTCAGAATTTTTACCACATCCACAGTATGTATTTCTTCATGCTGATAAATGCACACCTCACGGGAAACCAAAAATCTTCCTGGTTTATTTATTTTTGATAATTGTAAAATTATCAAATTTTAGTTAATTTTCATATCTCTAATTCTAAATGTGTTATCTACATAGTCCATTATTTTCTGGAATCAAGCTTCCCAAACTGAATGAACTTTCCAAATAATTGTGGTCTCACTGATCAGGATGATCACAGACAATAAATTCAGAACCATCTTCCACATAATCTAGTAAGAATAATTACTGTCCACATTATCCTCACCACATCCTGCTCATGTATAAATGCATTTATTTATCTTCTTTGACTTGACAATTGAAGATGAGCTGGAAAATGGAATTGAGTTAAAAATCATGTGGCTAAGGCATGGAACAATAAGCAGATCCTTAAGTGGAGATGTGAAGTATGCAGTCAAAGACATTAGGCAGGATGTAGTCAAAAGTCTTGAAACCAGAACAGACTCTGCAAAACATCATTTTTTTAAAGTAGGAAATTGACGTTACATTGAGACTTGCTATGTGGTGAGCACTGTACCAAATATTTTATATCCCTTGCCTCCTTTAATCCTCACGAGGTAAGATGCTTTTGAAATATCAGTTGATGAGATTTCTGTTCTCAGTAATTCTTTTTGCCTTCTGGCCACTTTCTCATTGAGTCAGTTAGTCATTTGATGTTCCCTACTTATGGAAAGGAAAGGATGACATGTGAGATCACAGAAACAAATAAAAAAGGATTATTCTGGCCTCTTGGATTTCAAAGGAATGTGAGGAACTCACACAATATGAATAAATTAGGTAAAACTTTCACATCTACCTTAGTCACTTTCATGGAGTATTGACTTCTGGACTTTTGGAGGGTGGTGGAAAGCAAGGAAGGGTAAGACTCTTACTTTTGTACTTGGATTGACTTAATGAATCCATTTCACATTTCTCCTGAGCCAAGTTAAAGATAAGAGACCCCATGGGATGGTTAAAGTAGCCCCAGTGGCTAACTGTTGTAATCATTATAAGACAGAGAAGAAATCTAAGTTCAGAAGTACTAAATTAATATATTCAAAGTGTTCAAAGTCATGCTGCAAATTAAATGGCTTATTAGGAATTCAAGTCCTGGTCTGTCTATATACCCTTTTTTAAACTCTACCACTTAGCTTTGATCATAGTGACAGAAAATATCAAAATAACTGATCTTTTATGGGAAGAAATTTGTACCCTTGCCAGTTTTTAGATATGCTCAAGGTTTCAAAATCTAAGCAATTCATGGGTAAGAGAATATGCAAAAATATCATATGAAATACTTAAGATGATATGACGGATTCACAGGGAAACACTATAAATAATATAAAAATAATATGAACATTATGCTACTGAATTTGAAATTCCGATCAATTAGACAATTTTACAGAACAAAATAATTTTGAAAATCATTCAAGAATTGATTAAGGCAAAGACTAGAAAACTTTTCCTGTAAAGGGCTAGACAATAAATATTTCAGCCTTGCAGGCCATTCAGTTTCTTTCCTAGTTACTCAACTTCCCCATCGGAGTGTGCAAGCCCCAATGGACAATGTGTAAAATAAAGAAATACATAAGTACTTAAATAAATACTTGACTACATGAATACATACATACATACATATATACATATAGCTTTGCCAAATAAACTTTACTTTCAACAATGAGCAGTGGCTAGATCTGGCTTCCAGGCCCTAATTTGCTGATTTCTTGATTGAGCAATAACAGTTATAAATACAAATCAGTAATCAAGAATATACCTACAAAATAAACTGTATTTCCTGATCATTCCCTAAATGAGTTTACCAAATCCTAAGAGTAAATACCTTAGACATAGCTGAGAGTAAGATACAAAACTCTTTTATGTCAGTATAACCTTTACTCCAAAACTAGATACAATAATGTGAGATTGGATGATTTTAGGCCAATTTCACATAGAAATGAATGTCATAAATAATTTGGTAGGCCATATCCAGCCATATAGTTCAAAAAGAACATAACACAGCCAAGTCAAGTTTCATCCCAAGTTTGCCTAGATTAAAATAGGAAAATCATGTTAATGTATTAAAAATGCAGAGAAAGAATCAGATAAAATGCAATACTTGTTATGCTCAAAACTCTAAGCAAAGTAAGAATAGAAGGAAAATTGTTTAACCTGATGAAGAATATAGACCAAACCCCCACAAAATTTGTGTGGTATTACTGATCAAATTATAAAAGCATTCCCATGAAAATAAGTGATCAGAGAAAAAATAGCACACTTCTATGTTTCACTTGAAGGGCTAACTAACACAACGTGGCAAGAAGAGATAAGAGAGATAAAGATTGGAAGGAAAGAAACCAAATTTCCATTTTATTTCAAATATATGCCTACATGCAAGGAGAATCTAATAGAATTTAAGGATAAATATTGAAAATGATAGGAGAATTCAGCATTGCATGACATAAGCGCCATCTACAAAAGTGATTACCATTCTGTTGCATGAGACAAACTAATATAAAAATGTAATAATACTTTTTAAAGATGTTATCTATTATTTGAGAGAGAGAATAAGTGGTGGGGAGGGCAGAGGGAGAGAGAGAAAGAGAGAAGCAGACTCCCCGCTGAGCAGAAAGCCCAACGTCAGGCTCAATCCCAGGAGCCTGGAATCATGACCTGAGCCAAAGGCAGATGCTTAACCGACTGAGCCACCCAGGCGTCCCTAAGTTAGACCTCTTAATGTTTGACGCATTCATAAAATATACAGGCACATATGCCACACATTCCTATGTAGCCTTTTATCATCTTTTTCTAGTTACAAAGCAATAACTTGCTATTGTAAAGTACTTTCAATACTTATTATTATCAAATGCAAAAAGTACAAAAAAGTACAGCATTTTGAAAATACAGAAAATTGCAAGCAAGAAGGGGAAAAAGTCACTCATAATTTTACCAGCCCTATGAGCAGTATTGCCATTTGGTGCATATATTCTTAGTTATTTTTCTGGATGTATTTATTCTGTTGACTTTCACACTTTTTAGATAAATATCTGCAGATGTTCTCCCATGGTAATTTAGGTACTGTAGACATGTTAAAACATGGGTCTGTGTATCTCTGCCACTGAGCAAAAGTCCGTTGAACTAGCACAGCCTTCTGTTTGTGAAGTGTGAATTGATGCATATGTGTGGCAAAAGTCAGTTGTGAAGCTCACTCTGGGGGCAATTGTACAGCAAACTCAGAAAAAGATAAGCATCTTTCTTTATTTTGTTTTAATTGGGTCCTTATTAGCCACTCTCTGTTGGCAAATGGCTTTATTAGAGAGGTTTGAAATGTGCATTACATGAAAATACTGCTGATTTAAAATTCATTCTTTTTAAATTTTTGCAAGTTACACAAATCATTTCCCATTGTCATCTTATTTAAGCAGAAAAGGCCTAATCCTATTCCTTTTTTCTTGGAGACAAGCAACTAAGCCTCATGCAATGACACACCCATGAGAAATGGTTTGCAATAAAAAAAAACAGCTCAGGGAAACTAAAAACCTCCAAGTAGAATTCAGAAAACAACACTGTTGTCTTGTGCTAAATGACAAAGTTTGCATGCTGGAAAAACACCAGAACTTACATACCTTATGCTTATGGACTTACAGCTTTCAGTCCTCATTTTCCTTGATCAATTTATTACGCCTTATGAAGCATCAGAAATGATTTATGTTTCTGTATTTGACAAACTGTGATAGAGACCATTGGTGTTCACCAAATATCTACATGTTCCTTACATTTTCCCTGTCCCAAAGCTTCTCCGTGTGCTCACGGGCTAAGTTCTTGCAATGGACCACCGCAAGAAGGGATGCGTGATATGCCCTTTCCACTGAAGCAGTTAGGAATGACTATTTCTCTCCCCACCTCTTACTTTGTCTCTCCACAATTAGAATAACACACAGGTCCTGGAGTTCTAGGAGAAAGCGGCCTGAGCCCCCGACGCACACCTTGAAGGAGACCTGTGCTGTAGAGCCTCCTTTCTGCGCGAAGATACAAACCTTGTTTTTGACAAACCTCTGAAAGAGGGGGATTTATTTCTTACTGCAGTAGGATCTAGATGCATCATTTTCCATTGGCTCACTGTTTTATAGGAGTTCAAGTGCGCATGGGAGAGTGCACATGGAAACTGAGTAAAGGCAGGGGTAGACTGGGCCAGATCTGGTTCACTGCATCTCCGCTCTGCTCTGGCACCTGCCCCACTGAGCAGCTCTGCTTTACAGGGAACGTGTTCAGTTTTGCCCACAGAGAGTAGCTGAGGGACATGGCAGGACAAAGGGATCCTCCTCCTGGTTCTGGAAGTTGCCTTTTTGCTGCTGCTTGTTCCTGCTACACAATGGTGTGTGTGTGTGTGTGTGTGTGTGTGTGTGTGTACACGCATGCATGAATACATATCTAGAGCCATTCTGCCCCAATCATGCACCGAGAGTGTATAGGCAGTCCTTCAGCAACCATGGGGCCCAGATTGCGTGGTGGCAGTAGCAGTGACCACTGCCTGTGACAGTCCCGCTGCTGGCAGGTGCAATCTCTGTCTCTCTCTGAGCCCCTGCCCGTCAGCCTCAGCTCACCTGTGCTGGGAGAATTAGCTTCTGCAGCCTTCCAGCAGTGCCACCTTGCATGCCAGACATGTGCCATTGCCAGCAACTGGGCTCCTAACAGCTGAATCCTTCCCCATTCCTGCCTACCAGCATCTGCCCAGCTGCACCCAGAGAGCAGTTGCCAGCTTTCCTGGCCACTTGACACCAGCTGTGGTCTGGGCAGCCCAGCACACTTGCCTGCCATCCGATAAATCATAACCACGGCTTTTCCAACGAGGTCTGAACCCCAGCTGTTGGGAGGAGGCCCTTCTAAATTGTCCTTCCTTATGTAATCTCATCCAGCTCTAGAGCATGCTTCAGAGTTCTCTTTATATCTTTAACATCACTCCCCTACTGTATCTAAATAATTGTTATATTAAGCTTTGCCTGTCAAATTACAATGTGGTTTCTGTCTATCTCCTAATTGGCGGTGGACAGATATCTTAGCCTCGCCTAACTAATGAACAAATAATGGTAGGGTGATTTCAAATCAGAGGTTTAAACTCTAGATTCAATGCAACTAACAATCTAGATTCAATTTGGATAACATGCTATAGAATACTTGAAGCTGATATAAGTTATTACATGTAAGCTCAAATCATTCTCACAAATTTCAAACTGAGAAGAATTGTATATTACACAAAAACACATCTGGAAGTCAAAACAACGGGCCATTGTATTTGTGGCAAGGTAAGTGGATGACCATGAAATTGTGCGCCATCTAGAGACTGTCTCAACACGTGGAATTCTTGTAACAAATGATAAAATATAAAATCCTCTTCATTTTGATTGTTAAATTAATGCATGTTATTTTTTTAAATGTGTGTCCCCTGAAGGTATAGTTGTCTTATGATCTCCTAGATTATTACTTCAAAAACATTTATTCTCATCACAATTATGGCTTATCTTTCCATATTTTAATGATGTGTTTTGAGGAAATATATTCTTTCTTTCATGTAGTAAGTATGCTCTGAGTAGCTTTGACATTCCAGGAGCTCGATATTGGCGGTGGTGCAGTGAACATCACAGTCAGCGCTCCCATCTTCACGAGCTTACATTCTAGAGAGGAAGACAAAAGAGGAAAATAGTAATTACAGCACAGTGCTAGTAAAGTGCCAGGTGGCCCGGGAGCTCAAGGACTGAACACTTGTCCCAAAGAGTTAAGAGACGTGTTAGGGGAGGTATCACAGGGAGGTAGTGGCAAGCTGAGATCTGGAGAGTAAGTAGGAGCTAAGTGAAAGCCAGGTGCTGACAGGGCCAGGCGAGAAGATGAAGAATGTTCCAGGCAAACTGGTTAGCATGGGCCAAGTGCAAAAGAGTATTGCCCAGTGGACAATAGATTGATAAGAAATCTGAAGAAATAAACTTTTTGTGACCTACAACATTTAAAAAATATTGTTTGTAAGTTTTTAGAGATCCTATTTTTTAGACCAATATTAATAAAAGCTGTGACATACTCCCACCAAAATCAGTGACTTATTGTAGCAATGAGATGTTAGAATATTTTGGAGTATTGGATGCAAGAATTATAAAGGACATACCACAGTTTGAAAGGACCCTTGAGTAGTTCTAAGGAGACCTTTAAATATATAGGTGTGTGACAGTATTGGAAGTTATCGGTTTTAATCATAATTATAATCACAATCAGTAACAATCAGTAGTCATAATAGTCTATAATACACTATTCTAAGACATATGTATATAAATATGTATGATTATATTTAATCTTCAGAACTAACCTAGATAGTTTTATTATTTTTTTGAAGATTTTTATTTATTTATTAGAGAGAGCATAAGTGGGGGAAGCGGCCTAGAGAGTGGGAGAAGCAGGCTCCTGCTGAGCAGGGAATCAGATGCAGGGCCCCATGCCAGGACCCCAGGATGGAGACTTGGGCCAAAGACAGGGGCTTAACCGACGGAGCCACCCAGGGGCCCAGTAGTTTTATTTTTATTATTATTGTTGTTATTGTTATTTATTTATTTATTTATTTTCTTGGTGAAACTGAAACGCAAAGAGTCTAATTGTAAGCTTTAAAATATGTGATTTCAAAGTCCATTCAAATTCAGCTGGGAAAATTAAATGTAAAAAAGCAGGTAAACTTAATGTCTCTACATTTCAACCTAAAGAAATTTACTAGATTTTGATTATATATATTCACAGTCAAGGAAATGGAGGCACAGGTGTGTTACACTTTCCTACCTTCATAGTGCTAGTGAGGGCAGAGCCGGAGAGTCTAATTCCAGTGCACTAACCCTTACCCTTAAGTTACACTGCCTCCTTCAGTGGTCCCAAAAGAATCACATGGCATACTCTTATCATGTGCAATGCATAGAAAAAACATTTAAAGGAAACATTTGGCTTCTTACAGCACAGAATATAAACTACTGTGCTGAGGCTTTGTTTTACATTAAACCATCACAGAAGACATGCAAAAGAAGAGGTGAGGTGCACAGCTAAACCCAACCTTCTCCCTGTAGCTTGAACACTGTTACTACCACGCAGTCCTCCTGACTGTTGATGTCAAGGGTCTCTCCCCTGTCTTGTCTACAATTTAATGACTCCTCTGGGGTAGTAAGGAATATAAGGTTTCTGACTTCAGAAGATACCAGCTAAAATAATGGAAACGGTTCCAACAAAAAAAATGGTCTTGCCTATTTCATCTTACCAGCAACATTAACTGTTCGAAATATTAGAAAGCAGAAAGAAAGTCCCTAAATGAAAGGCCTCTGTGATGGTTAATTTTATGCATCAACTCGACTAGGCCATAGGTTGCCCAGATATTTGGTCAAACATGATTCTTGGTGTTTCTGTGAGGGTGATTTTGGATGAGATGCACATATAAATCGATTGACGGAGGAAAGCAGTTTGCCCTCCCTAATATGTGTGGGCCCCATCTGATCAGCGGAAGGCCTGAATAGGACAAAATGGTGGCCATCTCCTTATGAAGAGATAATTCTCTGCCTGAAGGCCTGCTACCTAGTATATTGGCTCTTCTGGGATTTGAAGCAGCGTCTAGCTTTTAGATTCAAATTGGTTCTGTGGATTTTGGACTTGCTAGTCACCTCTGTAATTGCGTGGACCAATTCCTTATGATAAATCTCTCTTTCTCCCTTTTTCTTACTTTCTTTCTCACCCTCCCTCCCTCTCTGAAAAAACTAAACTGGTGTAGTTGAGAAGAGTTAGCCTAGCATAAAGGGTCACTAGGACTGTGAGTGGCAATGCCTAGTGGGAGGATATGCAAATCTAACATTTCTTTTATGTATTTTTTCTGGAGTTTGTTTATGAAAGATTAAAACAGCAAAACTTCTTTCTTACTAAAACTAAGACAGAAACTGTTAGAATAAGAAATGCAACGAGCATATAAGGATTCTCTGGACCTTTGCACTGTCTTAAATAGACATATCGAGTCTAGAGTTGTGAGCATTATTCAATTTTCAGCATTAGATTTGATTTATCTACACCAGAAAATATGCCAGGAATGTATTCAATAGCTTTGCAAACCCCCTTCTCCAATGAATCTACCCCTATGAATCTCTAAGAAGCATTAATCTCCTATTGGAGACAGACTTTCTTGTTCACTTAGGAAATGCCAACGTGTCTGGTATCAAAAATAAGCTATTTACAGAGAAACTAGGCTCAGAGATACAGCTAAATCAACAATAAAGAAAGATACTTCCTTTTGCTAAATTTTAATTTCACTCTCAGGCAATCACTAGGTTTGCTGTGCTGTCATTTAGAAATTTTCCAATTCCAAATAAGAGATTAAATTTTTTTTTAATTTAAAAGCACTTATCATAATGTAAAATGAATATTAGTTAACCTCTCATGTCTTCACTATGATGCATTTGTCTAATTAGGAAAAGTGTAAGCTTTACAGGAATATTTGGGTTTTCTATATTCTACTAAACAGATTTTCTTTGTTTGGAAATTCTACCCATACATATGCAGAGGACTGCATTTCTGCTGAGTCAGGTTAGATGAATCATTGACTTTTCTCAGTCTTCCTTCTCAATAAGAAATAGGGGAAGTATAGATTAGATGTAGCCATTTTCAATTTCTAATTTTTCTTTTATTCCAAATTTTTATTCTTATATTTTCCAAATACTAAGCTATTATTTTTCTTACCATCAAGGCCAGTGAGTTTTCTTATTGTTCTGCATGAATAATTTTTATTTGCCTGATATTAATATTCAACATTTAGTGATTTTAGCAAAATCATATATATTCATTCTGATATGTTGATTACAAAAAAGGTCTCAAAGCTTCCCTGTCCCTGTATCCATATCCTCTGTAGTGCAACTTTGCAGATGTCCAATTAACTGGTAGAGTTTATTTCTCTACCCTTGAGTCTGCATAGGAACTTTGATTTGCTTTGGACAGTAGCACGTAATTATGTCAGTTCTGAGTCAAACCTCATGATACAGTTTTATTCATTCTCAGCTGCCATTTCAACAAGCCCAGGCTTGCCTGGTGAGCAATGGGAGACAAAGTAGAATAAAGATGAGCTGTCCCAGCTGAAGCCATGATAGACCAGCCAGTGTATAGCTAACTGCAGTGATAGGAGTGAGCCCAGCCAAGACCAGAAGAACCATGAGGCTGAGCTTAGCTCAAACTGCTGGTGCACAGAATATGAGCTAAGTGGCTAGCTTTTCTTTTAAGCCACTGAGTTTTGGGCTGGTTTGTTATGCAGCCAAAGCTAGCTGATATATATACCCTATACTTCCATCATTTATCTGTTAGAATTCAGATGCTCCCTCACAATTATATTTATACTCATTAGAACCTACATTATGATTTGGTTGGCTAAGAGATATTAGGAAACCAAAATACCTTAATATTTTGGAACAAATGTAGGCAAGTCTATACATAAATACCCAGGTGGTATGATAAATATCTGTGCTGTTGGCTTGCTTTTTCATGGAGACACAGAGATCAAATATCCTAAGAGGAAATTCTGGTCTTAACAGTAATAATAAAATGTAGTTCCTTCTAGAGACTATGCTAAATACTTTATAAACATTATCTCTATTTTACCTTACACAAAAGGTAAAATTAATATCACAACTTTTTTTGCAGATTAGAGAATTGAGTCTTAAAGAATTTTAGTACTTTTCCCAACATCTATCCAAGAAGTAGAAATGAGATTAAATAAATAATCTCTGATTCTAGAGCCCAAGTGCTTAACCATAAAGTATGCTGCCTACCTTGTTGCAGAAATGTAAGAAGGGATGACCTTTATATGATTTATATGATTTCAAAGTCCGTCCAAATTCAGCTGGAAAAATTAAATATGAAAAAGCAGGTAATTTAATTTTAACCTAAAGAAATTTACCAGATTTTGATCAACTCACCAGGCTAATGACCCACAGTTTAACCTATTGCAGTAATATTATCATAATATAAATAAATTCAAGCAATGGCAAAACATTGGTGGACATAACAATATTATTCATCACGTGAGTAACTTGATCTTACAAAACTAATGGGCTTACAGTGGTTTCACGTGAAAGTGCAAGGTGCAAAAATATATAAGAGTAAAGGCAACTAGAAGTCAAACTGAATGCAGGTTACTTTTACAAATGGATATACTGTCACTTCTATTGTTCCACAATGCTGTATCTACATTTTCAACAACCAAAATATTCTGAAAACTGAAAAAAAAAAAAGAATTGGTAAGTTGGGTGTAGATATTCTCTAAGTAAGAAAATCTAGACAGAACTGATATGAAACTAATGATGGTCTTTACTTATACCACTTCTTATGATTATTCATACATTTTGTTGAAGAAATATTTTTGATTATATGGTTCTGCCTCAAGCCCTGCTGGATGTAATAGGTAATGCAAAATATATGCACTGTACTAACTTTCAAGTTAAAGAAAGTCTTAACTTTAAAACGGGCTGATTACAGGAAGTTTAGATATGTGATTGGAAACCTAAAGTATGATTTAAGCTTGAAATTCAGCCAATATATCTTTGTTCCTCATGTTTTAGTAGATTTAATCAGTCACTGTCATTTTAGTCTCAATGAGTAACCAAATACTTTTTTGAAAGAATTTGATAAGAAAAGGAGGGAAAGAAAAGAAGAATCTCAAGGTTTTTTGTTTTTTTTTTTGCTGTCATACCTGTTTTTTAAAACACAAATATGTCAATATAGAAAAAAATGAAATAGAGAGAGAAATGTCATGAATCCTGGTAAGCTGAAAAATGTTCAGATAGCAGAACTTGGGAGGTTCATAGATGTGGAGAGAGGGGCAGGGATAGAAATATCCTCCTCTTTCATGGTGGGGACTCAGGGGACATTGTCTGAAGGCCAGTGGGAGAGAGCATTGAAAATTTTGTATATTATTCAAAGTTTAAATGTGAACAGTGGAAGAAGTAAACAATACTACAATGATCAACTTTGTGACTGAGGTGATGAGGGAAAAATGAAGAATATACATGTAATTGAAGCCCTATCTTTCAAAGTGGAAAATGAACAGGTATGACTAAAGTTGATAAATGAGGAAATATTTCTCATTGAGAGTTAAAAAGCGGACTCTGAAAAGAAAGAAAAGCAGAAACAATTCCAGATGTTTACTTTTGGGGAATAGGATGAGGAGAGAAGGAATAGGTCAGAGACTGATTTTAATGATTCTGACAGCCATTTTTAAAATAAAAAGTAAACAAAGCAAAAATATGATAGTGTTAGTTGATTGAAACAGTCACTGGCTAGAAAGTGAGTGAGCAGTAGTCACTTGAAATAACGTGGTTTGAAAATGATCTGACTTATGAGATGGGGAAACCAAGAGGAAATCAGGAGTAATGTGCTCCAGACAGAGAGCTCCTCATGTAGAGATGCTCAGTGAAGCCAGCTTAGCCCATTGGAGGGAAAGACAGAAGGTCTCAGCGAGCCAAGAGAAACATCGCACGCGAGGACACGCGCCAGAGGGTGCAGACTCCTCTAGGTCGTGGCATGAAGTTTGAACCATATTCTAGTAAACATGGAAAGATGTGGAAGAGTTTGAAGTAGTGGAGAGATATGCTCTGCTTTTGATTTAAAGAGACAACCCTGGCTGCTCTGTGAGGGTTGTGTGCAGATTAAGAATGGAGGCCAACTGTTAGGGAGCTCCCGCCACAGATCAGGCAGAGAAAGCTGAGATCTGAGAAACAGTTGTTTAAAACCTGAGATCAATTTTTGGAAGGAAATCAAACAAGTCTTCTTCGTGGATTAGATGTGGGGGGTGAGTGAGGAAAAGGGGGAAAACACTGGAGATTCTAAGAAATAGGGTGATTTTAACTATCCTGAGAAAAACTGGAGAACAGAAACCCAGAGTCTCTTTGGTGCATGTTCAGTCAGAAATGGCCATCAGGAATCCCAGAAGAGATGCTACACAGGCAACTTGATCCAGGAATCCTGAGCTAGGAAAGGGGTTAATCTGTTGATAGATATTTGGTAGTCATCAGTATAGAGGTGATACTTAAAGTGAGGTAAGGCTCACCGTGGGAGAGGGAGTGTGTAGTAAAAATTGCTACTGTTTATTACATATTTATTACATGCCTAACACTCTCCCAAACACTTTTTACATGGTATATTGGGAAGTCCCCCAAAGCCACCCTGGGATCAGTGATTCGCGAGGAGGCCCAGTAGGGTCATAATCACAGCTATGATTTATTACATCCAAAGGCTAGAAAGCAAAATCAGCAAAGGGAAAAGGCACAGGGGGTGAAATCTGAGGGAAAGGAGGCAAACTCCTTACCCAGTGGAGTCAACCAGCCAAGAGTTCCCCAGCCAAGAGTTGTGGTGACACGTGTGAAATATTCCCAGCCAGGGAAGGTTATGAGACACTCAGTGCTCGGCGTTTTTACAGAGGGTTAATCACAGAGGCAGCCACTGCCTGGCATGTACCAAAGTTCCAGCTTCCCAGAAGGAAAGCAGGTCTTCAGCATAAAGATATGCTTCATAAACAGCTTAGGTACAGTGGGCCACTCTTATCTTAGGTGGGTAGGACTACTCTCCCCAAAGACCAGCCTTGTCAGCTGGCCTTCCTAAAGATGAGCAGTCAGACCCTCTCTGTTGACTCTCTTCTGCACACATATCTTCAATTATTTAAGACTCCAAAAACCCTCTGAGATAAGCCCTATTCCTCTCTTTATTGGATAGGTAAGGAAATAGGAGAAAGCTCACTAAGCTAATAGGAGAAGAGGTTGGGAATTGAAACTCGGAGTTTTGACTCTGGTGTAGGAGCTCTGACAAACTTCATGAAGGAAATTCTTGTAATCAAGAACAGAAAGTGGCAGGGCATTAGGGTCAAAAGATTGAGCCTTGGGTGCTCCAACATCTAGAAGTCCAACAGATGACCAGGGAAGACCAACCAGCAACATGGGCAGAAAACCAGGAGACCATTCCATCTATCCCAGGAGAGAAAGGTTCAGAAAATGGGGTATTTGCAATTGCTGCACTAGAGGGGATACCATGATTGCTGCTGCCAAGGTTAAGTACATGATCTAACTTTGATTTTCCAATGTCGATGCCCAGTTTACTTTGCATACTTTGCCCCGACACTGACTTTTTTTTATCAAAGCTGATATCCCTCTACACACACTTATGTGAAATTTACAACATTTCATCACAGAATAGATTGCTATTCTAAATAGTAATCTCTAGTCCTCCCTCAAGAGCTTCACCTAATAGTACCTTCTTTGTAGACTATGGCTACATCTCCCCAACACAGCTATCTACCTTCTCCCTGGAGCTTTTCTCTTCTTATTTCTATCACAATCCTTTTATTAGTTTCCTTTTATTTGCTTACTTTTCTGCATCCTCCTCCAGGCTGCCAGCTGCTGAAAGGCAGGACTTGCACCTTCTTCACATCTATACACTCAGCATCAGTGTGCTGCTTAGAACATTGCTGATGCTCAAGAAATGCTAGAGGAATGAAGGAAAGAAGAAAGGAAAGGAAGAAGGAAAGATGGATGGAGGGACTGAGGGAGTGGTACCAAGGAGCAGACAAGTGAAACAGAATAAAGTATTTGGGACAAAAATAGATAACCATGTCCTGTCCTATAACTCAAGGCACCCAAAGCTTTCTCAGGTTGGAAATATTTATATTCTAGTAATGGGTACATGGAATTTGGCTTTGCCTGACTGATGTTGCACAACAAATCTACCAATTATACTTTCCATGTCTGCATGAATACCTAAAAGCTATAGATTGAAGTCTCCTGTTTTGGTTTTGTTTTCTTGAACTAGCTAAGATGCAAAATCTCATGAGAGAGCCAGAGGAACTTTTCAAGAGAATAGTACTTTATTCCTGAGTGTACATGAGTTTATCAGGTCTTTCGCCAGGGACACTTTTTGCGGGGTGGGAGGGAGGAGGAGGAAAACTTATGGAAATACTGGGAGTCTAAGAGTTGGTAGCCAAAAAAGGGAAAAAATTATCCAGAATTATGAGGCTAAGAGACCAGGGAAATCAAATTGTTCACTTCATATAGTATCCCATCTTCTTGAAATACAACCAGAAAAACCTCCATGTGAAGAATACCAAGGCGATATGGATTCTATTTCTGAAAGGATTTAAAGATTGGTAGCAAAATGCCTATGATATATGCTAGCTAATTACACTAGACAGACAATATGGGGTGGAGACTCAGTATAAACATGGCAGAGCTGTTAGGATTGGCTGCAGGCCAGAGAGGGGAGGCACCCTTCTCTTCCACCCCTTTGCTATGGTCTGTGTTGAAGAATCTTCCTCAGACTGGGGTAAATGAGACAATAGGGAAAGTTGGCAAGGCCACCCGACCGCAGCTCCACAGTTCTCCTGTCTCACAGATGTTTCCTGCCTTCCCCACCAAGCACAACCCCCTCTGAGACCTCTGGGATTTCTAGTAAACGCATCTGCGGTAGCCAGATCCTGTTTCGGGGTTGGTTTCAGGCTAACCATCATTAAAAGGAGAGTCATAAAGAATTTATTAGAGGAAACAATGAACACAGTGAACTGATTCTGTCTTTATTTATCTTTTTCAAGCCACTCCACGTTTATCATGGATACACTGATTTTCACATAACTGACTTTTTATTAAAGAAAAAAAAAGAAAAAGAACAAAGTTTGAATCCTTTAATTGTTGTTGTCTTAAATGAGTAGAGATTTAATATATGTTTAAAAAATTGCATGTGCAGAAATTAATAGCATCTGAAGTGTAAGTACAGGGAGTGGAGTGTGTGTGTGTGTGTGTTTGCGTGTATTTGATGTGAAAGTCAGAGTGAAGTCTGTGCATGTATCCAGTGGACTTTGATCCTATACCCTCTAAGTCCTCAATAAGCATTTGTTCGTGAGCCTTACCCAGTTTGCTAAGGAAACTGTCAGTCTCTGTCACATGGGGATCCTCTTCTGTGGGCAGCACTTCCTGCTGCCCTACATATTCTAGGGGGCTCTCAATGCCTTTTTCCTGCCACAGGGCCCTCATAATTCTAAAGTGATATTTTTATCACGATGATTAAGTCCTTTTTAAGTCTGAGCATGGTGGAAAAGAGTCTTTTCTTGTTTTCAGTCCAAACTGAAATTTAACACTTGCACGGCCATCCCTTTCCTTTGAAGCAATAGCTTAGGACACTTTCATCAGTTAGTGTCCAACATCCCCTTGGTGACACATGCCTGTGCCAGAAAACCCAAGTCAGACATTGCAAGCTACTTGCTGATGGATCAGTTTGCCCCCAGGTGTGTTTGCTCTATCCAGGGGTGACCCGTCAGGTATTTTAAATCTCAGGAGCACCTGGATGGCTCAGTGGATTAAGCGTCCCACCCTTGGTTTTGGCTCAGGTCATGATCTCAAGGTCATGAGATGGAGCCCCCTCATTGGGCTCTGAGCTCAGCACAGAGCCTGCTTGAGGCGCTCTCCCTCCCTCACACTTGCTTTCACTCTCTCTCAAAACAACAACAAACAAATATTAAGTTTCAGCTATTCACTGGTCTTTTAAAACAGGGAGCTTCCGGATGAAATTTAACACTTTAAATTTCTCTTGAAAATCTAAGAATCTGGGGAAAAAATAGTCTTATGTTCCATTTTAATAATCTTCTCAGGCTAGTAGCAACTTTCTTTTCAGGTGGCTCATGAAGCCTCTCACTGCCCAAATGTTCAGTCCTCTGTGCTGCTCTTCTCAAAGTAAACCCAGAATTTGTTCCTTTCCTTATCAGACTGTATTCTGTTAGTTATTTGGACTGTTTGTTTGAACACTGGAGAATCTAAATGTCTCTTTAGGTCCTAAAAACTTCAGTGATACTAATATACTTTCATATTTTCCTTAAGAAGAGGAATCACAACTCAACATTAAATATTAGTAATATATTCATTGTAGTCTCCATGAACAAGCAATTTAGAAAAAAACATGTGAAATAGATTGGCCTCTGAAGACTACCCCTGCAGAGGAAAATATTCTCATACTAGACACAGGAATAGTTTTGCTGGAGTAACAAAATCAAGGTTATGCTGAATAAAGGCATAACTTCACCCCTAGGAGTTAGAGGAGTAAGATGCTTTCTCTTAATAGATTCAAAGCTGGGTTCTGTTGAAGGAGACAGAACTTAATTTGAATCCTGACTTTCCTTTTACCCTCTAGGAAACCTTGGCAAGTCAATCAAGCTCAGTACATATCAGGTATCTTATCTGTGGGACAATAAAACTTGTATGTGCCACCATGACGGGCAGTAAGAAGAAATGTACTATGCGGAAAGTCCTTAGTCTGTCGGGCCGAACTAGTCAGCTCCGTGTATTACTGTCTTCACTCTATCATCATTTCCTAAAACTCGTACTCTTTAGAAGGTATCAAAGCTCATGCAAGGCAAAGATGAAATGCCAGAAAGCCAACATTATGCATTTAATCTTTTTTGTCTAAAGACAGAGGGTAACATAAATACGAAAATATAAATACTTACAGACATTTATACAAAATATGTACCAAACATATGCAAAGGTGAGTGATTGCCTATAGTTCTCAGATTTCTGGATTCCATGAGGCAGGAAATAAAAAATAAAAAAGAGATAAAACATAGAACTTTTTCCCTCTGGATAAGAACATTAACACAGAACAAAACAAAAAAGTTGCCATTTATTATCACTAACATTTTGCTTAAGGAAGAACATTTAGAAACCCCACAAAAGGGCAAGGACACAATTTCAGAACGGACAGCTCTTTGAACTGAGCCAGTTTAACCTAATGAAAAACTCACCAGATTACTCTTATTATTCTTGTTTTTCCACAGACTATAAAAGTGTTGCCGGGGCGCCTGGGCGGATCAGTGGGTTAAGCCTCTGCCTTCGGCTCAGGTCATGATCTCAGGGTCCTGGGATCGAGCCCCGCATTGGGCTCTCTGCTCAGCGGGGAGCCTGCTTCCCCCTCTCTCTCTGCCTGCCTCTCTGCCTACTTGTGATCTCTCTCTCTGTCAAATAAATTTTAAAATCTTAAAAAAAAAAAGTGTTGCTAAACCTAAGACCAGCGAGTGGATCAGTGTTTCAGAATCATTTGTATAGGCTACAATTCAAGGTCTTGTTTCGGCACCTTCTTGTCACAAATTTATATTTAGAAAAATAGACCTGACCAAATTGGATGAGTCTGCTTCTCAAACTATCACATAATCTGCTACCAGGATTAAGTGAGTGGTTGTACGTTTCTGTGTCTGCTGGCTTAGGCTGGGGAAAGGAAAGAGACAAATGCTTTCTCCCATTCTCCCCTCCACCTATCCTCCATTAACAATTCTGTGGAGGGAGTGAGGACCAGGACAGCTAGTTGCTTACCCATATGTCTTTTTCCAGTCTTCCTTAGAAACAGAATCCTGATTCTGGTGAGGTCAGCAGTGTGTACCAAACTCCTTCATTTATCAGCGTCCCCTGCAGAAAGTGGTGACCAAGTATCACCATTCTGACCAATGAGCTGCTACAGAAATTACTGGTGAGGCTGGAGGAAACCATGCTTTAAAAGAGGGACATGCTCAGCTGCCTTTGCCCATGCTCCCATGCCTGGCTCTTTCTTCTTGCCTAGAATAAAATTGTGCATGTACAGTGTATATTTTATGATACTGAGTTGAAGTCCCCTCCCCCCAAATCATAAGCCTGTGCCACTACATGCTTGAGATGCTGAACCAATACTATTCACTGCCTACCCCAGGATTTCTCTTAATGTGAGGAAAATATAGCCTTTTATGTTAAGCCACTAGTCGGATCTCTCACGGGCAACCAAACTCAATCTTAATTCATACAAATATAATAAATAGCAAAAGGAAGAAATACCTTTTCCTCAGTAGCAGAATAGAAAAAAATGGTAATAGGAAGAACATACTACTTTACATCATAAAGACTGCTAAATAATTACATTTGTGTCATAATATGTCTGTGTGTGTTGTTGTTTTTTTAAAGATTTTATTTATTCATTTGTCAGAGAGAGAGAGAGAGCACAGGCAGACAGAGGCAGAGGGAGAAGCAGGCTCCCTGCTGAGCAAGGAGCCCGATGCGGAACTCGATCCCAGGACCCTGGGATCATGACCTGAGCCGAAGACAGCCGCTTAACCAACTGAGCCACCCAGACGTCCCATGTCCATGTGTTTTGTTAGGAATTTAAAAGTAGAACTCAGATAACCTCATTATTTATCATTACATATATGATAGCAGACCAAAAAGTTAGCAACATAACATGTGTTATGAGTTGTATTGTGTCCCCTCCAAAAGATATGCTGTTGAAGTCCTAATTCCCAGTATCTCAGAATGTGACCTTAAGTAGAATCATGATTGTTACAGAGATGATTAAATTAAAATAAGGCCATTCTGGATTAGGAAGGGCCATAATCCCAATGACCAGTGTCCTTATCTGAAGTGGCAAGAGAGACACTCGAGGAGGAAACACCTTGTGACAACAGAGACAGAGGTTGGTGTGACGAGTTGCAAAAGCTAACAAGTGTCACAGGTCACCGGCCACCCTCCGAAGCCAGGCGGAGGGAGGACTATCCACAGTCAGAGGGAGCATAGCCCTGCGGCACCTGGATTTTGGACTTCCAGATTCCAAAACTGCACTAGAATGTATTTCTATTGTTTTACATACCCAGTTTGTGGTACTTTGTTATAGCAACCCCAGGAAGCAAATTCTACACAAAGCAAAATATTTTTATTCAAGGATGCTAATGCACTTTATGAGTTATAATCAAGATAATTGTAAATCTAATTTGAAAAGTTTTTTCTAATTATAGATTTTCTGATTTTTTTTTGTATTAGGTAGTATCGAAACACTTAAGACAATGAAAATTGTCTACAAACTCACAAGGAACCACTAATTTTTGCAGCTTTTGCTTTCAGTATTTTGTGTATGGAATTTGTGCATAGTATTTGTAGGAATATGTAGAAGGTTCCCTTTGTATTTATTATTTATAAATAATATAAATACTATATTTATATTATATTTAAATTATAATACTACTATAAATACTAGGTACTTATTATATGAGAGAAACAGGAAGACATTGTGTAAATAAATGTTATATTCCTCCCTCCCTTCCCTCTCCCTGACTCTTTCCTTCCTCCTCTGTTTCTTTCTTCTACACGTATTTAGAGAGCACTCTGAATGTCCAGGCACTCTCCTGAGTGCAAAGGATATAGTGGCGAATTATTTTAGGCAAAATTCCTCCTTTCACGTGTTTTACAATTTGGTTCACTATACAGAATACTTAGCCTGGCATTTTCGAAGCAGTGTGTGAAAAATGAAGCAGTGGATGGTGTCATGGTGTTTATCTGTTGGTACCAGAAGCACATTGGAGGGTTTGAGGAAGGCTTCCTGGAGGAGGCTGGGTCTCAGCTGGGGTCAGATGGAAAGCAACAGGCAGCCAGAAGAGTAGGGATATCCCAAACCGAGGGAGAAGCTGCTGCAAAGACCTGGGCAACAGAGAACAGGGTGTATTTGAAGAACATAAAGAAGTTTGGAATTTTCAAAGTATTGGTGGAGGTGAGCATAGGCAAGAGATGAGGTATGCAGGGGCCGGGCATGAAGGATCTTTGAAAAACTGATTAAAAGTTGATTAAAAGTTGGACTCTTTTAAGATAGATTTTACATGAGGATTTTATGAGGGAGATGAAGTGAAAAGTGAGGATCTTATATAGACGAAGCGGAAAGATGAGATTTACAGGAAGATCTGATTTGGTAACACTGTGGAGGATGTTTTAGAATGGGTCAGAGCTACTGAATTGATTTGTGGAACATGATGATAGCCCAAAACAGGACTTCATGTTAAAGACTGGGACATCATCAAGAGATAAAAAGAGGAAATAGTAGTTATTGGTACAACAAGCTCAATCAACTAGCTAACCAGGAAGTGAGGAAGAAGGAAGTTGGTGATCCAGGCTAATCCCAAAGTTCTGGGTTGGCCTGATGGTTCTAGTTGGAGTCATCACAGGAGATGCTGGAAGAAGAGAGCATGTGGGGTGAAGGACATGAAGGAGCTCATGAATATTTGACATTTTGAATTTAGGAGGATTGTGACACATCCATGCAGACAGACACTAGAATACGGCTAATGTTTAGTAAAGAATTTTGAGCCAGGGATGCCTGGGTGGCTCAGCTGGTTAAGCATCTCCCTATGGCTCAAGTCATGATCTCAGGGTCCTGGGATCAAGTCCCACATCAGGCTCCCTACTTAGTGGGGAGCCTGCTACTCCCCCTGCCTGCCGCTTACCCCTGCTTGTGCTGTCTCTCTGACAAATAAATAAATAAAATCTTTTTTTAAAAAAAGAATTTTGAGCCAGATACCTGCATTTTGGAGTTGTCAGTGAATTTTTGATGGTCTTGAGGTTTTGGGAATAGACACGAAATGGAGAATGTGAAGACAGAAAAGAGAGTGGTAGACTGAATTCCAAGCTACATCAGTGTTTAAGGGGCAAGTAGGATAAGTGTAACAACTTACAGCAGAGACAGCAAAGCAAAAACCAGAGAGAGAGAGAGAACGGGGAGCATGCAATGCCACGGAAGGCAAGTGTAGATAGATTTCATAGAAAAAAACATTACTCAGTTGCGGTGCTTAAAACAATTTAGTTCTTGCAAAAGAATTGGTAGATCATTGGAAATTATGGTGAGTCTAGACAAAAATACTTAAATATATGACAGATTGTAGTCTATGATAAAAACTACATTTGATATTTATGGTAGAGAAGTCAGATGATTTAGTAATTGGTGTTGGATCAAGGACTAGTTGTATGGGAAGATATTTATAGGAAATGATCTTTTCTTCTTTCTTCATACTAGCAAAATTTCCAAGTGCACCAGACATGTAAATAATTACAAAATGAAGTCATAAATGTAACGTAACGTGTTGTAAGTGATGCAGCAATACCGTGTTGGGATGGGGAAAGTCACTCTAAGCATGACATGAAATGAGAGCCAGAAGCCATAAAGGAAAAGATGGATACAAATACATACAAATTTAAACTTTACTATAGAGGGACACCTGGGTGGCTTAGTCCATTAAGCAGCTGACTTCAGCTCAGGTCATAATCCCAGGGTCCTGGGTGGGATCAAGCCCCATGTCAGGATCCTTGCTCAGATGGGAGTCTGCTTCTCCCTCTCCTTATGTGTTCTTATTCCCTCTCTCTCTCTCAAATAAATAACTAAAATCTTAAAAAAAAAAAAAAAACTTTTCTATAGAAAAAACATAAAATGGAGATAAAATATGGGGAAAACTTGCAATATATATGGGAAAAGACTACTGTTTCTCCTGTAGACAAGGCTCTAAAACCAAAAAAGGAATCAGTAAATGTCTCCATATAAAAACATGTGGAGATGGGCTTAGGCTGCCCACAAAGGACAAAATATAAAAGGATAAGGAATATACAAAATTATTAAGACTCCCTGGCAATAAGGGAAATATGAATAAATGCAACAATAAAATAGCATTTATTGCCTGTCAAGCTGAAAAGGTTTCAAGTAGATTGTCAAACTCTAGTGCTGGAGTGTAAATGGGTACTAATGTCCTTCCTTTTCTCAAGGGGCAGTATGGCAAACGGGCTTAGAGCCAAGGTGCCTGAGTTTGAATGCTACTCTATCGCTTTCTACCTGTCTGACACCAACTTACTTAACCTCTTAATGTCTCAGTTTCTTCATCCATTATAGGGGGTAATAATAATAATAATAATAACAATATCTACCTTGTAGGTATAAGAAGAAAACATGCATTAATATGTGTCAAGCACCAAGTGCTCGACAGAAACTAAGAGCTAATATTAGTAGTGCTTGGCGCTGTTGTTACTTTCATTTTTTTTCTTTCTCAGCTTGAATTCTCTTGCCCTTGTTTTAACACATGTCTCACATTCAGGAATATCTTCAGTGTTTCTGTTTCATTGTCCTTCCATCACACATTCTTAGAGTTTTGATAACTTTAATTGTTGATATTTCAAAAGCACTTTGTACAAAAAAAAAAAAATATATATATATATATAGACAAATTTTTAAAGCACTAGAAACAGATTTTTATTTTCTTAAAACTTTTTAAAGATTTATTTATTTATTTACATTAGGGAGAGAGAGAGTAGGGGGTGGGGGCAATAATCAGAGGGAGAGAGAGGTGGTTTTTTTTTTAGATTTTTTTTAAATTTATTTATTTGTCAGAGAGAGAGAGAGCACAGGCAGGCAGAGAGGCAGGCAGAGGCAGAGGGAGAAGCAGGCTCCCTGCCGAGCAAGGAGCCCGATGTGGGACTCGATCCCGGGACGCTGGGATCATGACCTAAGCCAAAGGCAGCCGCTTAACCGACTGAGCCACCCAGGCATCCCAAGGGAGAGAGAGTTTTAAACAGACTGAATGTTCAGCACAGGGCCCTACTTGGGCCTTGATCTCATCACCTTGGGATCTCGACTTAAGTAGAAACCAAGAATCTGACACTTAACCGACTATGCCACCCAGGTGTCCCAGAAACTAAATTTTAATATTTAGCCTGTATAATTCAAACCATGCCAGAGTTTAAGACTTTATTTTTTACCTTGAATTTCATAGTAAGATAAATATAGGGTTTTTTAGCATGCTACATTTTATAAACACCAAGTTTTGTTCATTTGAGTTCTTCTTCACTAGGAAACATTCCTCAGGAGTAACTGAAGAATTTAGAATGAATGCACCCTGTTTCTGAAAGACTTTCTCCAACATTCCCACTATGTTCTCATATACAACAGGAATCTGGCATCAGTGGTAATATTTACTCATTTTTTAAATATCTCTTCACAAAGGAACAAATACAATTCATGAAACCATTTTAAACCAATATTTATTTAGTGATTTCCAGTTTATTGAGCCCTTAAAATATCTCACTGTTGGAGTCTCAGAATAATCTCATAAATGATCAGAACATGATTGCTTAGTATCTCCATCTGACAAATGAAGATGGTAAGGTGAAGAGAAATGATGTAAATCGTCTAAGGTCATACGGCAAGAAAAGAGTCTAGCCTGGTGCAGAGTCTATAGTCCATTATTTTTATTTTGCTTTGTTCCATTTCAAGTTGTTGTTACTGCATTTCTTTGTTCCCATGGTTGTGATTACCTTGGTCTTTAGAAGGGAGAGCAGGAAGGGCACAGGGAGATGAGACAGAGCAAGATGGGAGAGTACTATAGCCTGTATGATACTGTTCCTTTTCTATGTTATTCACCTGCTGATCACAAGATAATATATCTCAGACAGTATGGGTGGCACTGAAGCACTGAAGCGTCATTGCTTTCTGGTCGTAAATGCAAATAACATAGAATTGTCAACTTAAAAACTTTTTCACATTTATTAAGATCATGTTTGTTTTTAGCAGATATTACTAATCTAAAAGTAGGGTATTTTGAAGAAATCATTCACAGCGCTCAGAGGTAAACTTGAAAGATCTGGTTCCTAGCTAAGATACCCATCGTTCTGGGGTGCCTGGGTGGCTCAGCCTGTCAAGCATCTGCCTTGGGCTTAGGTCCTAATCTCAGGGTACTGGGATCGAGCTCCACATCAGGCCACCTGCTCAGTGGGGAGTCTGCTTCTCTCCCTTTGGTGCTCCCCCGGCTTGTGCTTTCTCACTTTCTCTCTCTCTCTCTCAAAAAAATAAATACAATCTTCTTGAAAAAAAAAAGGGGGGTAATTAATGATTCTCCCTCAGACATGGTAACTTTCGCCTCTTTAAGGAAAGGAAAATCATTGGACTTTAAGAATTTGCTTTATCATTACATTTCTTTAAATAAGAAGAGACAGGCATGATGCAGGCAGTATTGACAAACAAGAGAAAGACCATTGTCACTCCAGAAGGTCGCAGTGTGTTATGAGTGATCAGAACCAAGGAAACCAAGGTGAACCAAGGAAAATGTTGAGTATACACATAAGAAAGGTGAAAGGTCCCCCAATGATAGGTCCGTGATCAAAGGAGGGAGACTGATACAAAGTGAAGGTCAAGCAAAGTTTTATTTCATGCCAAGCATCGAGAATCAAACTGACCAGTCGGGGCCACCTCTTACAGAGAGGATGACCACCCCCAGCTTCACAGACTAACTTTTATAGAGCAAAGGCCATGTGGTTGAGCCTGGCCACACACAGGTGGCCAATGAGATTGCAACACACAGAGAAAGCTGCACAGTCATGCCAGGTCACACACGGGTGGCCAATTGAATTACAATTCACCCCATAGTAGCTATTTGAACTAACCTATCACCTTGGTCAGAATGGGCACCCAAAAGGCAGGGCCCATACTCCTTGGCAGCTAGGGAGGCAGTATGCGTCCCCACTGATTGGATGTCTCCACCGGGCCCGACTCCTCCCTGCATCTGGGCTCTGTTACCTCTACCTGACCTGACCCACCCTTGTATTTGGACTCTGTTACCTGGGACTGGTCGACCATATTATACTAGTTCCCTGGACTTGCTTTAAAGTAAGTCCCCTGGGGGGAAGGCAGGGTCAGTTTAAGTTTTACTACATAAACAACAAAATGGCTGTTTAATCCAAGATGGAATTGCTCTGGCTAAATAGGCCCTTCCAAAGGAACACAGGAGGAAAGCAAAAGCTCCAAGTCATCTACTCCAATTCCTGCAACACTGTGCAGAACAAAAAATTTAAGAATTATTGAGTATGACACTAAAATCAAGCTAGAACTTTAATGAATTTTCTTCCTTACTCAGTTTCATAATTTTTGTCCTATATTTTAAAGTTTATTCTTTTGGGTGCCTGGGTGTCTCAGTTGGTTAAGCATCTGCCTTCAGCCCAGGTCATAATCCCAGGGTCCTGGGATGGGGCCTCACATGGGGCTCCCTGCTGAGCTGGGAGTCTGCCTCTCCCTCTGCCCCCTACCCCTTGCTCGAGATCTCTTTCTCTCTCAAATAAATAAATAATCTAAAAAATTTTAAAAAATAAAGTTTATTCTCTTTTCTCCAGCATGCACTTTCATATTAAACTGCTAAATAGGTAATTGGTTAAGTCAAAATGTAGCTTTTTCTCAATACAAGTAATCTGGGGGCAAATCCAAATCAACGCAACCATAGGTTAAAAAAAGTCACAACCGACAAGTATCTACACATAATAGAAGGTCATTCTCTACCTTCCAAAGACTATATGTTGTAATCACTTAGTGATAAGAAAAACAAGTTAAGTTTCCTGTGACTACCAAGCCTCAGAGTTGCCTGTGGGATCTACAGAAACACAGTGCTTGTGGCTTTTTGACTGAGAGAGATATTTTCGACACCCCTGTGATCACTTGGACTAAATGCCACCTACTAAGTGATTTGTGGTTTAAATTCCAAAAGCATGGGAGCATAATATTATTCCTTGGATATTTCTCAAAAAAAAAATTTCTCACACTTCTTTTTCCTTACCGTGGTCATCTACCTATTCTTGAAAATATCCTTTCTTGATTCTTAAGATAACCTTTTTAGATTCATTTGAAATAAAAGTTGAGGAGCACCTGGATGTCTCAATCAGTAGAGCATGCAACTCATGATCTTGGTGTTGTAAATTCAAGCCCAACGCTGTGGTAGAGATTATTGAAAAATAATAATTATTTAAAAATAAACTTAAAAAAGAAATAAAAGTAAGACCATAATGAATTAGTCTAAGCTGTTCACTAACCTTCACATCTCACTAAAGGATGTTGATGAGAGAGGTATCACTAAATGTAAGCAGAGGAAAAGTGAGTGTGTGTGTGTGTCTTTGTCTTCTAGCTACTTTTTCATTGGTGCAGAATAACTACAACGTGTGAGAAGGAAGGAAGGAGGGAAGGAAGGAAGGGAGGGAGGAAAAGAGGGTGGGTAAGAGGAAGGAAGGGAAAGAAAGGAGAGAGAGCAAGAAAGGAAGGATGGAGGGAAGAAGAAAAGAAATGGGGGGGGGGGAGGAAAGGAAATCAGGAAGACTCCCAGACAATAAAATACTGTGGCTAATGAGGCATAAAAATTGGACCTGTCTAGCCACAGACAACCTATTCTCCTTTCTCCTCTGATGTTTGCTGTGCAAATTTCAGGACAGTGACTGAATTAGGTAGCTACTTCCTCCTCCCAGCCTTAGTTTTATCTTCCTAAAAATTAAACACTTGTCTTCCAAACTATTTTATCACCCCTTCCCTCTACTGAATGCCAATGTCTATATCCACATAGTGCTTGAAAGTCCTTTTCCTTGCCTCAGATCCATTTTTGTCTTGATGAAAATTTCAAATGTTTTACTCTGAAAGCTAAAAATAAATAAAGGTGATGTCAAGACATATCCAATTTAGGATGCAATATATGAACAATGTAATTCACAGATTATCAAACTATATATATTACT
Source organism: Mellivora capensis (assembly GCA_004024625.1). NCBI lineage: Eukaryota > Metazoa > Chordata > Mammalia > Carnivora > Mustelidae > Mellivora > Mellivora capensis. The sequence continues at coordinate 34,164 of PISX010011091.1, forward strand.
ATATATCTGGATTATGATCACATATTTTATACAAAACAAATTATATCTCTATTCTGAAAGAACATACACAAAAATGGCTAACAAACATTAGCTCCTCAATGGAATCGGAGCTCAGTGAAGTTTTTTTGTTTCGGTAGTATAATTGATTTTATACTACACTTCATTTTTCATATTATGTATAAATAATGTTCTTTAAACAAGCATGGATTACAGCAGTAACTTCTTTTTTAAAGAAAAGCAACAGAGAAATTCAAAAATATAGAACTAGATAACGAAAAATGAAATTAATCATCACCGAGGAAGGGGCAAAAAATCTGTCCTGGTTCATCTGATAAGAATTCCTAACCCTCAGGCTTGCTACAGGCAAAATTTCCAAATAGAAACAATATTTCAATAAGAAGAACAAGGGATGTTTAAAATAAAGATATTTTTATCAGTTCTGATAACACGTAAAGTAGCTTATGGGCATTATTTCTCCCAGTCTTACAAAGCAAACCCATATGAGGAAGGAAACAAGACCACCAGGTATAAAGAGAACAGGAATAAGAAGTCCAGGTCCTTTAGAATGCTATCGGAATCATGGGCCGCTCTACGGAGATCTGAGGTCTCTGTCTAGTGTGCATTTTCTCCTTTTATTGCCCAAGCTCCACTAGCAGCAAACTTTGGTCCAGGGCTTTTAGCATGGGGCCCATGGTCCCCCCCAAGGCATCACTGAATAGAGAAAACTCAGGAAGTTCATGAACTTGGTTAAACAACAAGTTACTTCTCTATTTTCATCAAAATCTAATGGAAATTCAACATTCCTTCAATTACAAATGTCGTTTGTAATTGTAATTGTAATTGTAACTGTAATTGTAATTGTCCCAACAGCGGTACCTATAACTTTCCCACCAAAGAAAGCACAGGTATTTTTATATCGTGTTACAGTTGTGGCATAGATCTCAAAATATTATTTATGCACATTACCACTTCAAAATTATAGTAGTTGTTATGTCTGTTGCTAGACCTTGTTATTTCAGGCTTTAATAAAGCAGCACAACTGTGTTTTTAAAAATAGTTTGACAACTGTATTTTATTATTCTTGATTCCCTCAAATTCCCATACATTTTATTATATAGATATAAGTAAATTTTCCTATGAGGGGGCCCACAGATTTACCAATTCACCAGATTGCCAAAGAAGTTCACAGCACGAAGTTCATCTTGCTGCCCTGTACTCCTAAGGGGCCAATTCTCTTTAGATGTCTCTCCTGTCATTCCCACATGGCCCATGGAAACCTCTACCCAAGGCCTTACCACCAAATCACCATCAACAGTTTCTTTCTCCCTCCACTCCCCAGCACAGTGATTGACAGAGAATATATGTGCAAGAAAAGTACTCAAATGTTCAATTGAATTCATTTGTTCAAATGAATTAGCGGCTTGTTGTCTGAAATCACTTGTCATCACCAGTGGAATAGAACAGGATCCCATAAGATAAATCTCAGTGTCTCTATATGAGATTAGACCTCTGAGAGGCGTACTTAACATGTGCAGATTCCTTCTACTACTCTGCCAAGACTTCTAGACGAAAAGACCAACACATCATCAGAACTGATTTAGGAATGACAAACTCCATGTGACCGCATTCTTCAGCCACACATGTAGATTATTAACTGCTTTGCAAGAATCATCACAACTTTTTGTTTTGACAAATATGGCAGAAGATGAAAGCCTCAGAGCCCCCTGTTCCTGGAAATCGTATTGTTAGGTCCATATTTTCCTGGGCATGTGGACCTGAAGTCTGCAATAATGCTGATAACCTACAAAACCCATTGTCCTCAAATGCACTGAAACAAAACAAAACAAATGCACTGGAACAAAACAACCACCACAACAAAAATAAAATAAAATCAACGAGCTGCACAGTTGGGTTCTAGTCCTGATTAGTCAGGTCACAGTATTTCTGTGTGCTGCATGGGCCCTTAGGTCCCACGGAAGTTTTCAAATTCTCTGTGCTTGTGAGGTAGTACCTGGGTGAGCAAGTCTGGCCACACTGCCCTAAACACCTGTCACGTGAGATGTCACCGCGTCAGACTTCGCTGCATCACACATAGCTGCCAGCTCCGGAATAGCACTATGCCCAAGTCCCACTTCATGTCAGATGGCAGGACAGGATCATCCTGGATTATAACCAGTCAGCTATTCCTAGAGCAATGCTCATGATTAAACAATTCCATGAAACTGAACAGAGGCTGAAAGGTACCATCCTACCCACAGGCACTTACATGTTTGCATGTGAGAAAAATGATGAAGATGGAATCACAATGAGGGCAGGCAAAAGTTGTGATTCAGAGACCCCACACACCAGAGATGCTATAAAAACTTAGACATGTGGGCACACCTGGGTGGCTCAGTCTGTTAAGTGCCTGCCTTCAGCTCAGGTCATGATCTCCGAGTCCTGGGATCGAGTCCCGCATCGGGTTCCCTGCTCAGCTCTACTTCTCACCCTGCTCCTGTTCTCTCTCAAATAAATAAATAAGTAATCTTAAACAAACAAAACCTCACACGTGTGTTTCTAAAAGAAGTGTGTATTAAAATGCAAATAGTCTGCTTTGATTAAACTTTAGACTGGGGGGCAAAGAAGCATGATAATAGGCTAAACATTTTTTTTTTTAATGCAGTTAGAAACCAAACCAAAGATGGTGCTGTGTTGGTCATGTGGGAATGAGAGTCCATCAAGCACCAGCACTTACCCTGCCTGCATATACTAAACCAACAGTGCTCTAGGGCAACACCTTTTTTTTCCCCTTCAGGGATTACTGCTGAGTCACTTGGTGTTTCTCATAATTAGCATCCGCTAATTAGAGTAAGTAACACATTCAGTAATATATCTTGAAAAAACTGCACAATAGCAAAGCTAAAATGTAATTGGGAGAAATAAGTTCCTTTGGCTCCTGTGGTTTACAGCAACAAGTCAAAGATGCAGCCAAAATTGCCTACCACCAGTTACTGACCAGGTGTAGATCAATGTGTGGACTGACACTGGCTTTAGTTACGAGCCAGTCACCTTAGAGGAGCGCTTGCTGTGAAATGCACAGGGCTGGAGTTTTCGTGATGGAGCCATAAAATCTAACCTACAGACCTTTAGCCTTTGCTGTTTGAAAGAACTAATAAAGCACAGAGCTTATTATTGATATTACTGCTACACAAGAAACATTCTAAGAATGCATGTTGAGAAGTTATGAGAAATATACAAATAACTAAAATAGAAATGGATAGTGAGTCACCTCCAATCATTTTTACTTGAGATTCTCAGTGTTTTTCCTATTTCAGCATAGAGAACGGATTTTTCATTAATGTGACTTATGCGTGGACATATCCAGATTTTTATATTCCCCCCAATGTGTTGTGATGCGCACTGGGTGTTATACACAACTAATGAATCCTTGAACGCTACATCAAAAGCTAATGATGTACTCTACAGTGGCTAGCTGAACATAATTAAAAAGAATTTAAAAATCAAGGAACAAAATGAAAAGGACTAGAATATAGTGTGAACTAAGGGGAAAAGTAACCAGAAACTGACATCATTATCTTGGTTGCCTGTTTCTTTTGTTTTGTTTTAATTGTCACATTAATTAACGATTTACCGGTAATGATCACACGGTCTACACAATGGTATGGACAAGACAGGCTGCTTCTGTACAATTTCTGGCCTGCTAGCTAAATTCTATCATTTTCTTCTGTATTCAAATGAAAAAGCTTACTAGGATGTAAATAATGGGAGTGACATCACTATAGGAATAACTTGAGATGCACTTTCATTTATAACACTATAGACTCTGCAAATGAGTTCTTCTCGCCAGTTTTCCTCTGTCTCTCTGTCTGCTTTCTCTGTGCATTTTTCTCCTCTCCCCTTGTCTCTTACTATTGGTGTGTCTCAGGACAGAGTCCTTGGGCAGCTTCTCTTCTCTGTCCATCCTGCATCCCTCATGCTTTACTCATTCTCATGTAGTCCTGTGATTTTAAATACTATCTACATGGCAATGACTCTCAAATTTCAATCCAGCCAAGACCCCTTCCTGGAACTGCAGATTTAAATATTCAATTGCCTAACCACTATCTCTGCCTGATGACTAATAGACATCTCAAACTTAACATATCTAAAACTGGGCTTCTGATCTTCCATGGCCCACCTTGCCAAACAACTTCTCTGGTCCCCCAGCGGCTCAGGTCCAAATTGCTGGAATCATTTGCATTTCTTTCTCAGATCCCATTCTCTTTTACATCCTACATTTGATGGTAAATCCTGTCATTTGTACCATCAATATATATCCAGAATCTAACCCCATTCAGTGCTACTACCTTTGTCCAAGACATCATCATTCTTGTCCAGGATGATTACAATGGCTTTCCAATCATTCCCCCTATTTTTGCCCTTGCTCCCTTCCCATATATTGTCAACAGAGCAGTAGAGAGATCTCTTCAAAATGGAAGTCAGATCATGATACTCCTTTGTTCAAAAATCTCCAAGGGCTTTTCATGTGTTCAGAGCAAAAGTCAAAGTCTCCCAACAGCTTGGGAGGCTCTGTCTGCTCTGGTCCTCGGTTACCACTCTGACCACGTATGCTACTGGATCCAGGTAAACAGTCCTATCCCTTTTCCTCTAACACCCCAAGTTTCTTCTTCCTAAGAGGTTGTACACTCTCCCTGCCTGGGATGTTCTTCTTTCAGGTACTTACATAGCCAAGTCCCTGTCTCTCCACTGGGGTCTTTGACTGAAATGTCACCTTCTCAGTTGGAGCCTTCACTAACACCCTAGGGAAAAATGCAACACCCCATATACTCTTGCCCTCTTTTTTCCCTTCATTTTATCCCTACTACTTACTTCCATCCAATGAATTGTGCATAATATTTGTCTTGTTTATACTGTCTGGATCTTCACAACAGAAAATGGGCTCCAGGGGGGACGTCGTATCTTTCTGTTTTGATCACTGTTACCAAAAGTATTTAAAAAGCACCTGGCACATGATAAGAGCTCAAGATCTGTCAAATAGAAAAAAAAATGGAACTGATGATCATCATTGTTCTAGAGTAAAGCAGATTAACATTACAAGGACTGGACTCAGTTCACAATGGCACCATGTGTCTCTGGATCTCCTTCATTGCCAAGACATAGTTAATGAAACAAGCTGTAACTGAAGATTGAATTTTTTGTTGTTTTTTTTTTTTTTTTTGGCCCTCTATGTGTGGTCTATTTATTGGCTTTCTACTCTGTTAGAGTGATCTGTAGCTCCCTACGCCATTAGCACATTTCCTTGATTACTAACCCTTTACATTGAGTCATATAATCTGGTGGTGTGAGCATGCCAACTTTGTTTTACTTTGTATTATTTGGGATATTTTAAGTTCCTTGCAATTCCATGTAAGTTTTAGACTCAGCTTTTCCATTTCTACAACACGCACACACATACACACTCACCCACTGTTGAGAATTTGATTTCGATTGTGTTAAATCCACAGATCAATTTGGGAAAAAGTTGCCATCATAGCAATACAAGCCTTTCAAGCCCATACTAATAAATATTGCATAATAAATATTATTTCTTTAACTCTTCCACAATTTCTATCAGCAATATTTTGTACTTGTTAGTCTTGCACCTCTTTTGTGACATTGGTGGCCAACCACTTCACGTTTATTGATGATATCATAAGTGGTATCTTAAAGTTTATTTTCTAATTTTTTATTGCCAGTGCATAGGTATAAAATTGACTTTTGCATATTTGTTTTGTATCTCACCACCTTTTATTTTTATTACTCATTTATTAGTTCTAGTAGCTATTTGACAATCAGATCCTCTGCAAATAAAGCCAGCTTTTTCTTTCAAATATATGGAGGCTTATTTTTAATTTTAATTTTTTAAAGAACAATGGTGAAAGGGGACATAAATCCTTTTCCTGTTCCAAATTTTTGAGGGTATGGGAACTCATCCTTAATCCCTCATGATTAAGAATGATGTCAGCCATAGATTGCCTTTATCACACTGAGGAAATTTCACTCCATTCTTAATTTTCTGACCTGTTTATCAGGAATGGATGTAGGATTTTTTTTAATGCATTTTTGACCTCTGTTTGTTCTGTTAATATAAATTTCTCTGATTGATTTTTGCATGTTGACCCAACTTTGCATTCCTGGGATGAATTTCACTAGGTTGTGATTTGCTATTGCTTTTATAGGTTGCTGGATTTGATCTGCTGATATTTCATTATTGATTATTACATCAAATTTAATGAAAGTTATTGTTGCGTAGTTTTCTTTTCTTCTAATGCCTTTCTCTGTTAGGTTAATGCTGACCTCATAAAATGAGTAAATGGGTATTTTCTCCTCTTCAGTTTTCTGGGATAGAGTATATAGAATTGGTATAACTTATTCTTCACATGTTTCATAGTATCCATTTCTGAAGCTACCTGGGCATGGCTACATGTGTAGGAGTAGGGGAAGGGACAAGGCTTTTGACCACGTATTCAATATCTTTAACAGCTATAGCTTTACCAATGTTATTTCTTGTTAGTTGTACTTTGGTAATTTTTGTCATTTGAGGAATTATCCCAGTTTACCTGTTAGCGAATGTATTTGTCATAAATTGGTTCAGAATACATTATTATTATCTTAATAGCTATAGAATTTATTGGGATGTGCTCTTTTTTCATTACTGATATTAGTAATGTTTTTGTTCTCTTTTTTTCTGATCTTGCTATTGATCTCCCCAAAGAACAGGGTTTTTTTTTTTCATTGAATTTTTCCCGTGTTTTTATTTTTAATTTATTGATTTCTGTTATTATCTTTATTATTTCTGTCCTCAGTGTTTAATTTGCTCTTCTTTCATGATTTTACAAGGTGGAAGATAGATCATTGAGTTGACACCTCCTTTTCTAACATAAGGATTAACACTATACAACTTTAAACATATCCTATAAATTTTTAAGTGTTTTAATTTTCATTTAATTTAGAATATTTTAAAATTTCCATTGTGATAGATTTGTTTGCTTGTACATTATTTAGTATCATGTTAACTTAAAATTATTTTAAGTTTTTTTATAGTAGACATATTTTGCTTATGTATTGTGAAGCTCTGATAGTGTAAGTGCATACTCATCTAGGTTTGCTTTATCATCTAGATAAATTGACCGCTTTCTAAGAATATAATATCCATTTTTATCCCTAGTAAGTTCCTATTCTTAAGTCTTCTTTGCCTGATATTAAAATACCATGTTGTACTTGCTCTTATTCTCTTTCTCCTCTCACATCTTTATCTCTTTTCAAAATTAGTATTGCATGGTAGAAGACAGAAACTATGTCTTCTTTAAAACCTTGCTTAGGGCTAACTGTGCCTCTATAAATTACAGCTACTTTCATGTTAAGCCTTAATAATATATTTATTGGAAATGCTTCATGTGCTACAACCGTTTAAAAATGACGAGTTGTCCTCTTGGTTGAGGTTCAGTTGTACCTTACAATTAGTAGTAATAATAGTACTCATCACATAACAATAGGTTGCAATGTCTAGTACATCATAATAAGCAAATACTTTGTTCCATTAATAAACATTTTCAAGAGATATGTATTTTTTGTTGGAGAAAGTATGAAGACGGACAAAATAAAAACACAGTGCTGTACCTAAAAATGTAATTCATAAAACTTCGTTTATGCAGTTCCTCATAAATAAGAAAGCTGAAGAGCTTAAGGCAAGGGCTAAATATATGAGAAAGAGAAACATATTTTCAGCAGAGCTGAAGTCCTTTGCAAAAGTAGGTTTGGGCTGTATGGGTTCTCTAAGTCTCAGAGCACCTAGTAATCCATGTGAGTGATCTTGGGAATGATGGGCAAACAGCTTGACTGGAAGAACATAAACTTTGTCTAGTATACTTTATCATCCATGGCCCCTACCAGAGTTCTTTGCATGTGGTAAGTATTCATCGAATTTTTGTTGAAGTTGAGAATGAATGAATGACAAAGAGGAGTGTGATATGATGGCAGAGTGGGTCCTATACAATTAAAATTATTAAATATCAATTTGCATGAATTCTGTGTCATAGGCTAAAAATTCCTATACACAACAAAGATTAAATTACTATAAGATAACTCAAATCAATCTGAAAAATGCAAGTTAATAATAGGTTTATTTCACCTAGACTGTACAAAATGGTAAGGCAGTAAGTCATGTTTTGTGTTTTTTTAAAGTGTGTTCTTTGCAACAGAAATTGATTAAAATGCCAGTGATTCTATGAAGAAATGAGATTAAAAGTGTTTAACCAATGGTAGGCAATATTTTGGAGGATGCAACAAGAGGCTGTGGAGGACATTTCTGGGAAATATCTACCTGTCGTGGGAAGACCAATCTCAGGGGGCCAAATGGCATTGAATATTTGCCAATTTCCTCTGACAAAAGTGGAGGCGTTCTAGACAGGGGGCTACTTCTGGTGATTGTGCCATGTCACAGGAGTCATTGTGGGGTCTTTGCCTAGCTCACTGGCTAGAGGGTACCAGAATAGCTCACCAAAGGTATCCGCCCAGATAACCTTAGAGAGGGGCCAGTGGGAGCAGGAACATTTGGAGGGCTTGAGCAATAGTTATTTACCAAACAAAATGAAAGTTTCGATGTTTTGAACAACCCGTATAATTGCAGAATTGTGAATGCTGGTCCTGTTTACCTATTTATGGAGTCATATACACAAAATCAGTTGCCAGGTTTGGAAGAGGAGCCTGTTTCATGGATTTGTGACTTGTGCAATCTCATAAGCCCTGCACTTAGGAGGACTTCACACTTGTTTTAATGATCAGTAGTTGTCATATTGCAATTGTTAATAGTATTTTAACAAAGAGCCTGATATTATCATGTTACACTGAGCCCCACAAATTATGCAGCCAGCTCTGGGTGAGGATACTCAAGCAGCTTTATGGAGAGGGTCATATGATAATGAAATATGTCTTCTTATCAATAATGAGGAAGGAACTGAAGATTCCTTCCAGCAGCAATGTGCATGGGTTACCTTAAAGCTGAATTCTCCAGTCCCAGTCAAGCCTTCAGACAGCTACAGTCCTGCCGACATCTTGATTGCAACCTCATGAGAAGCCTTGAGCAAGAACCACCCAGCTAAGCCACTTCCAGATTCACCACCCACAAAGAATGTGAGATAATATTTGTTCTTTTTTAAAAACCACTAAGTTTTGGGGAAATGTTGATAGAGAAATAAATAACAAAATAGAGGGAGGTTAGAGACTGATCCTGAAAGCAACATTGCCTTTAACCCACATTCCATTAACTCAAATCCAGTGACATGGATTCAACCACCTGCAAAGGTAAAAAATCAAGATTTTTTTGTGGCCTGATGAAGAGATTGATGAGTGTAGAATCAACCTCAGATGTAGCCTGCGAGAAACTGTCCTTTCCATGTGGTAGAATCTTATTAGTCTATTCAACTTAAATGTAAGGCTGAGAAGAATATGGACTGAGAAGAGGAAACCAGTACAAAATACCAGAGTCCAAGATCTTAAGGATGCCCCAGGGCTGAATACAAATACAGGGAGTTTAGTTAGTCCATCTTTGCTAGAGATGAAAAAGATTCCATTTTTAAAAACCACTGTTTTTTAAAAAAATTTTAAAAACACTCTTTTCATCAAAGCCTAAACACACTTTTGGAGGTCCCGTTAATATAACCAAGGGCTTATAATCTGAACAACTTTGGTTCATGTCTTCAGTATTCCACGTTAGTTCTTGATCTTGGGCAGGTTACTTAATCATCTAGGTCCTTCAACTCTAAAATGAGGGAAAATATGGGCCTATCTCAAGAAATTATTGGGAGGGTTATGTGAAATTATAGCTATAGCACTCGTCACGATGACACTTAGTAAGCACTTAATAAGCACTGAGCAAATAATAGGTATGATTTCATTAAAACAAGAAAGACAATAGTAATGGTGAAGATAATAAGTAGTGATAGAAACAGGGAGTCAGAGGAATTAAGCTTTTCCTGAGAAACACTAAAATCATTTCATTAGATGCCCAAGGTTAAATATCCTTCTGCGAACATGTATTTCTTTGGCAGCTACTATAAGGTTTTTTCGGTGGTTTGTTTTTGTTTTTGTTTTTGTTTTACAGAGAGAGAGAGAGAGAGATCATGGGTAGGCAGAGAAGCAGGCAGTGGGGGAGGGGGGGAGCAGGCTCCCCGCTGAGCAGGGAGCTCGATGCAGGGCTCCATCCCAGGACCCTGAGATCACGACCGGAGCCAAAGGCTGAGGCCCAACTCACTGAGCCACCCAGATGCCCCCTTCAGTAGCTACTATAAACTAGATATATCCAGTGGCAAATGCTGTGATTGTGCATATCTGTCAGTTGAGGTGCTTAGAGACAACCCTAGAGAAGATAAGACAATGAAATGTGGTCACAGGGAAATAAACATCAGTAGTGGTAACAGGGAAAGAAAAAGTGATGGAAGACTCGTGAGATGAAGCTAATAGTCTCCTACAATAAAGGGGGTTCAGAGAAGGCTTCTCTGAAGAAGTCAGATCTCAGCCATAGATTGAAGGTGGAGTACACGTTTTCTACCTAAGACTGTGCCAGAGAGGGACGGTGGTCACACTGGACATAGGCAGAGGGAACAGCAAAGATAAAGGACGGAAATGGGCTTCCAAAGGACAAAGGAATTCAGAGGACAAAGGAATGTAGAATATCAACAACAAGTCTCTTAACTGATGGTTTATGGAACCCAAACCAATTTTGGATGGGAAGCCAAAATAGGAGCTAGATGGAGAAAAAGTTGAAAATTTCAGGCGGAGGTAAAAGGAAAGAGGGGTTGCAGGTATTTGATAAAGTGACTAGAAAGATAGGGTGTCGGGCTCAAAAAGTAGGATATGTAAGTCAACTATTTCAAGGTGATGCCAACTTCAAGGTACAATGGAGGGGATGATCAAAACAGAAGAGTGAAAGAAGTCATTAGATATAAGCCATTGAAGAAACTGAGGCCAAGTGGACATTTCAGTCACCCAGCCTCATGGCAAGACACTGGGAGTTGGGTGCCACAATGACAATGGATGACCTCAGAAAAGACAGGGTAGACAGTGATGCTGCCCATAGTGTACATTTGAAAAGAATAGAGTTTGTGTTCATTTTGTCTTGTCTTTACAAGACAGTAATCATCTTAAAATAACTCTTGAGAGCAATGAGTAAAACCACCTTCTGACCCTAAGGTAGTTAGGATATGCAAGCTTGGGCAGCCTCCACCAAAGAAATGATATTCTTAATGTATCCTATACATCTTTGACAGAAATCAGAGAATAATTTAAAATCAAAATGTCCCCAATTCCTAAGCTAGTTGCCACTAGAAAAAGATCATCTCAATAAGAAATATTACTTTTAAATAAAATAGTGAATAGTCTTTGAAGAGAAGGCAAAGTGCTTCGGATTATAAATTGCATAAGCTTAAAAATGTGTGTGTGCATATGTATGTATGTAATAGTTACAACACATACAGTTATAAAAGAGTTAATATTATTTGAAGAAGGGGAAATTTTAAGAAAGAAGCCTGCTATTTAAGGGCACCTGGTGGCTCAGTCATTAAGCGTCTGCCTTCAGCTCAGGTCATGATCCCAGGATCGAGCCCCACATCAAGCTCCCTGTGCAGCGGGAAGCCTGCTTCTCCCTCTCCCTTTCCCCCCTGCTTGGGTTCCATCTTTTGCTGTGTTTCGCTCTGTGAAATAAATAAATAAATAAATAAATAAGAAGCCTGCTATTTAGATGTCCCCATTCTACTTCTTATTGTAATAAACTCACTTATTTTAGAAACCAACATCAAGATGGCTCAAAATTTATCCGCTTTTGTCTGGAAAATAAATTAAAAATTGGGTCTGGTCATAAATATATGTGTATGTATGTATTTGATAACTAAAACATACATGAATATTCAGAACTTATAAAAATTATGAGAATGTGCATTTTATAAATGAAATGTATAAGCACCTTATACATTTCATTGTATAAATATAAAACATTGTAAGTCGAAACACATAATGATCTTACCACTGCCATATCTACATTGATCTTTGCATCCTCGATAACACTCTCTCCAAAGTTTAATGATTTGTATGTGCATGCACTTTTCAAAACCTAAACCTACCAAAAGAAGTGTTCTCTAGGGACGCCTGGGTGGCTCAGTTGGTTAAGCGGCTGCCTTCGGCTCAGGTCATGATCCCAGCGTCCTGGGATCGAGTCCCACATCGGGCTCCTTGCTCGGCGGGGAGCCTGCTTCTCCCTCTGCCTCTGCCTGCCACTCTGTCTGCCTGTGCTCTCTCTCTCTCTCTCTCTCTCTAACAAATAAATAAATTTAAAAAAAATAAAAAATAATAATTAAAAAATAAGAAATAATAAAAAATTTAAAAATAAATTAAAAAAATAAAAATAAAAAAGAAGTGTTCTATAAAAACAAAAAAAAGCAGTTATGTATTTCAGATTTAATTCCCTATGCATTTGAATAATATTGAATTCTTTATTAAGCTGCTCTTCAGGGCATAAAGTGTTTGCAACAAGAAGAAAGGTAAATTCTCCCACTAATAACATCATGTTGAGTAAGTTAGTCCATACTCCTCTACAAACTATGAGAGCTTCTGGGTGTTTAAGCTGTTTTAAAGATCACTGTCAGTAAACAACCATTATCTCCTCAAGCTGACACCAGAGGACTCTTGAAGTCAGCAAACAGTGTTAGAGGTCTGGATGGGAACTAGAAAGCAGCTGGCAAAATAAATAAGACTTTAGGCCAGAGCAAAGTTTATTGGAATGAGGAGAAACTAATTTATTAGAGACTAAGAAGGTGACAGTTGAGCTGGGAGGAGACGATCTCAGATGTGGAGCTGAGTTGCCTGTTACTATCCTGGGCCGACAGACACACAGACTCCAGTGAGGTGCCTGTCCAGTAAACTTCACCGTGATGAGAACACAGCACACAGTGGACTGTACCCAAGAAGACGGTCATGTTGCAGAAGAGCTACCCTTAGCAGCCACACATGCCAGAAATGTATGGGGCTGGGGATCAGGAAGCCTTCCCGGGCTGGACTGACCTCCATTCTTCAGGGGGGCCTCTGGGAAGGCGGCTGACCCTGGCAGCTGTTGGGCTCGTCTTCCCGAGGCATGTTGAGAACATCCGATGCCTTCCCTCTCACTCTTCTCTACATGCCTCCGGTCAGAACTGACATATTTAGACAAGAGGAGAATCTGAAAAGGAAAATTGGCTTCCGTCCCCAAATTCTCTATAAGCTTCAGGGAAAGATAAGATGAATTTTTAAAAATCTATGATGAAAAAATAATTACAGACCCAGCAGATGACCCAGGGGCGCCTGCTTCTTGTTACTTTGATTATCCTGGTCACACCTAATTGATTCACTGTCGCTGCCTTTAATTGGTAGCCTGCTTTCCTTCAAGGCCTCACGTCAAATATTGGTATCTCTTTAAAATTTTTTCCCAGTTGTTTTTGCTGCTGCTGTTTATTTTTCCCCTGTGCCTGCAAGCACCAGGAGCATGGATCATACAGATAACTAGGGTTCCTGCTGGTCTATTTTCAACTCCATATGTGAAGGTGTCCTATACTCTCACTGCCCTTGTTTCATTTTAATCCTTTTTGTCTCGCCTCATTATGTCCAATTGGACATATTCCGTTAAATCTGTGCTTGTGGCCAGGACGTCTTTGCAACATACTTTACACGCTGAGTTACAGACCCGTTTCATCATGTAACAGCGAAAGGAAGAGTCAAAACGAAAACGGCGTGTTCTAACATAGGCTCGGAGGCAGTCATCTCCTATTTTACAAACTTCACTCCTGGCGCTCGCTCTAACAATTGACGAAGTCTGAGCCTGGGATGACTTCTGCGCCAGGACGGTGACCCGGCGTGGGACCGAGATTAGCCACGTCTCCTTTCACTCCCGCTAGCTTCTGAAGAGAATAGTGCTAACCTGTCTCTTTCTCAAAACACAGACTTTTGAACAGTTATTTTCCACTCCATTCCTGCCCATTGAAAGTTGAAAAGTTGCTGGCAACACACCGAATTTTTAAAAAGCCCAGGAAGCGAGAAGAGTTGGGTAAGTCACCAGTGCCCTCTAGTGTTCAGAATGCGCAACACCTGGGAAACCGCAGTCTCTCAGCTGCAGAGGCTTTGCTAACACAGCTGCAAGTCTTTTCTGTGAGGGAGAAATGTGGTTTGTTTCCATTATATTTGGTAACCGGAGAGGTTCAGCTTTTCCCATAAATTCTCTGGAAACAGAAATGCTGCGTTTTTCAGGTCAGGCGATATTTATTTCACAGTTATCTCTAAAAGCACAATGAAATGTAATTATATCATTCTTGAAGGGACTAAGTATAGAACTCGGTTTTTTTTCCTAAAAAAAAAAAAAAAGAAAGAAGAAGAAGAAATAATTTCAGCAGGGTTTTTCTATATTTAAGGAAGGGCAATACCAATAAGTTGATATAGAGCCTCTATGTAATGTCTGGAATTTAGTGTGTGTGTGTATTTGTGTATGTGCGTACAGTTTAAATTTGTTTCTAAGTAAATGTGAATGTGACCTGCTTTTACTAATAGGATAATTAATTCAATCTCTAAAAACCTACAGAAGAAAGGAGGAGTTATCCTTCTTGTCCTGGAGGTCAAATAAATAAGACATTTTCAAGAGATACCACAGGCAAAAACCATCTGTTTGAAATCACTCTGATTATGGAAGCTGGTAATTCTTGGTCCCAAGGGAGGTGGCTAAAGAAAGGGTGGAATGTCTTGAGGTGAGACGTCTTCCAGAGATTCCCTAAAGAGTGGGAGCCTGCAGAGTCCCTCTTCCCTCCCAGGCAGCCAAGGCTGTCTCCCATACCCATCCCTCCCACTCCCCCAGCTCTGAGCCTGAGCGGGTGAGTCTAACCCCCACCTGGACCACCATGCGGGGACCAGTGGTCCTCGGGGTGTATTGTAGCACGGACAGCAATAAGAATGACTAAATGTCAGGAGGAGGATGACTCACAAACATATGAAAATGCTGACATTTGTTTAGTTTGGCCAGAGAGAGGATGATAATATTTAGCAAATATGTGGCTCACAGAGAGGCTATTTTAAATGGAATAGATAAAGGATGTAGGGGATATTAAACTGATAAGGGGAGAATGACTTTCTGGAAATATCCCCTACCTGAAATGTAGGGGAGTATGAAAGTGTGTCTGAGGGAAAAAGGGAAGTTTAAATTGCAGGATCTGAATTCCAAGTCGGATAGAAGCAAGAATGATCATATACAAAGATGGTTTGGAGATTCTGGAGTATGCAACATTTGACATGATTGTCTGGAATGGGCTGACCTTTCCTAATAGCTAATTATGCAAGCAATGCCCATTCTTTTCTTTTCAGTTTTTTTGTTTTGTTTTGTTTTACCATAAATCATCTACACTGAAATTCTTTCCTACTGTTTTTTCTTTCCATCACCTCTTTCTCCATACATGTTTACCTATGCCTGGAATACCTTGTCCTTGTCCATATGATTCATTGACTACATTCATTTTCTCTGTAGAAATGTTCCTTCTTGTCCTGCACCAGTGGTCACCCAGAACAATGTTTTCAGTCACCTCAGTGAACAGTATATATAACTTCGAGGTTATGACAGTGGCCTGTGGCAATGGACAGATGTTTTTGTCCCCTCCACATTCATGTCAAAAATTTAATCCCAGTGTGATGGGATTTGGAGGTGGAGCCTTGGAAGGTCATTAGGTCATGAGGATGGAGCCTCCCTGAATAGGATTAGTGCCCTTATAAGAGGCCCAAGAGAAACTAGCTCTTTCCCGGCCACATGAGGACACCACGGAAAGATGACCTCTGTAAACCAGAAACGAGATGTTTCACCAAGAACTCAACTATGTCGCCACCCTGGTCTCAGACACCCCAGCCTCCAAAACGGTAAGAAATAAACATTTGTTTTTTAAACCCTACAATCTCTGGTAATTTGTTCTGGTAGCCCAAGCTGACTAAGATGTGGAGCAAAGCTGCTGAGGTTTCAACAGTTCTACGGAGTCAGGCAAATCACAACCTCCTCGTGCTTCAGTTTGTCAAATGGGGAAGTTAAAAGCCCAGAAATGAGGATTGAACGAGTTAACATAGAGTCACTTAGGATGAAGTCTGACATATAAAAATCACTGTTAAAATATAAATGATTTGGGGGCGCCTGGGTGGCTCAGTCGCTTAAACATCTGCCTTCAGCTCCGGTCATGATCTCAGGGTCCTGGGATTGAGCCCCACATGGGGCTCCCTGCTCAGCAGGGAGTCTTCTTCTCCCTCTGCCCCTGCTCATGCTGTTTCTCTCTCACTCACTCTCTCTCTCAAATAGATAAAAAAATGTAAATGATTTTTAAACCATTTTTGCCGCAATAGTAAGAACAGTAAGAACACACTTTACATATATATACACACACACGTATATGCATACATGTATAATTAAGCAAGAGTTTTATTATATAATTTTTACCTGATGACATGCAATGTATTCTAGTTTATTCCTCTATAGTTACTGAAAACAAATTGTGATTATGAGTCATTAAATAATTAGTTTTGTTTCATTATTATTTCTTGACTTAGAGTTTGAAAAATAGTTCTTCGGATACAAAGCTTAGGCTGTAAAGCTTTACGGGACTTAGGAGGGGAGTAGAGCTTGTGGATAATCATACCCAAATTTCTAACAACTCCCACGGCTCTGGGAACTCTTTGTAACAATCCAAGTCCACCATGTAGCACTACTTCTTCTTGTGGCTCCAAATCACTTTTTGAATTTTTTTGTAAACTAAAGATGGTACCAACAACAACTACACAGGAGCAAAATACAACTGTGACCTTGCTAGAGTTTCCCTGTCCTAAGTTAATCAAATGACAAGAGTCGTTAGTATTTTGTCCAAGACAATATTAGAAGGAGAAGAAAGCATGTTAAAGTGCTGAGCAGATTAATATAACTTAGTCGATGCTGAGTGGGTAGGTCATAGCTGTTTCTCCTCTTCCCTCCAAAAATGTACAACCTACCAGACAAGATCCCCATGGTGGTGTATGTTTGTATGTGTGTGTACGGCATTACAGTGTATAATGGATAACACTCCAATGGATAACAATAAGGATAACAATTGCTTAATCAAACTTACATTTGTGAAAGAAGTGTTTGTATTTGTGTAGGCGATATAATAAAACATTTCTCACATGGAACATCATCAGATAAGTTTTTTAAATTATCCTTTTGAAAAATTCTGTTTCAGATGGTCTGATAACTCCATAGGTGGGCCCAAAGAGGACCACTTAAGGATTAATTTCAACCAGTAATTAATCTGTCTTTCCTCTCCTGTTGATTTCTGTTGTTCTTTCCAAATTCATGAAAAGACAAAGATCAAGCAATAATATCCTAAAACATTGGAGGTATACCGGCAACCAAAAAAGGAAGACTAAATATACTAATGACGTTAATAAAAGACAAAAATTAGTCATGTTGCATGTGGTCAGCAGGGGCCCTGTAGAAGCTCATGGGGCAGATATCGGGTTTCCCGGAGCTCAGAGGGGGTTGTGGTTCCCTGAAAAGGCCAAGCTACAGTCTGCAGCCCCAGAAGTGTGTTCTGCTCCCACAGACTCAGCCAGGTCTTGTCTCCAGACAAGTAGGGAGCAAGTCGAGTAAGAGACAGCTTGTGTACGAACAGGAGTTAACCTCCACGACACGCTCTTCACAGCTTTCTGTAAGTTCATTACCCCCTACACTGCAGACACAAAAGATGATTTAATTCTATAGATGCAACTCTGCTGAATGCACATACTCCCATGACTATCATTTTCCAATCAGCACAGAGCACTTTTCTACCCCCTCCTGGAAAGTGTTACCTATCTCCTTTGCCCAATATTGAAGACTCTGAGGCATGGGATTTTAAGATGTGAATCCCGATGCCCTTAAAAGTGTGGCTGGCAGGGTGCCTGTGTGGCTCAGTGGGTTAAGCCACTGCCTTCGGCTCAGGTCATGATCTCAGGGTCCTGGGATCGAGTCCCGCATCGGGCCCTCTGCTCGGCAGGAAGCCTGCTTCCCTCTCAATCTCTCTGCCTGCCTCTCTGTCTACTGTGATCTCTCTGTGTCAAATAAATAAATAAGATCTTTAAAAAAAAAAAAAAAAAGGTGTGGCTGGCATACTGAGGACTACCATGTTCGTCAAAAGGCCTCTCACCAGTGGCTCTCACAGCTATATTCTGCGTTAAAACTACACACAAAAGGGGCCTTGGTCTCCTAACAAGGTCATCTCACCGTGACCCTAATAAGCAGCGAAACCACAAGGCTTGTTGGGTAGAACTTGTTCAAAGTCCAAATCTAGGCATCCACTCGGGTCTCGATAGTGAATTGATGTGTTCGCTAGAGTCAAACAGGCGCTGGTGAATCAATGGTGTTCTTTGGATTGCTGGAGAGGATGCTTTGTGGCCAGAGTAGATGGTGAGTCACAAATAACGGTGACCAAACCTCAGGGGTGTCACACTCCGAAAGTCTATTTCCTGCTCACACACAGCAGGGGTCTCTGCTCATCATAGTTGTTGGGAGGTCTGAACTAACAGGGGTCTATCTCAGTACTCACTTCCATGATCACCACCACCAAGGGAAGACGGCATGTCCAACTGTTCAATGCACATACACCTAGAAGCGGCATACGGCGTTCCTGCTCTTGTGCATTGGCCGAAGCAAGTCATTGAGCCACACTCGCTTCTGGGGGATGAGAAAGGACAAAACGAACAGTGTTTAGAAGGAAAATGGGAAGCATTTGGTAAACGACCCTAATAACTATCATTTTCCTCATCATTCATATTTATTTGGTAACCAAGACCAGTTCACTGAGAACTCATTTCGGTTTCTACTCTCTATTTCCTTGCTGATTTAGTCTATAATCTCATCGTCCTTTGGCTGGATCACAGAAAGACCTTTAAACTTTGCCCAACGACCCGCATTTTATATTGCAGTCATATTGGATTATTTACAAACCAGCATATTTTATTCCACACCCTCATGCTTCTTGTCACATTTCTCCCTGTTATCCTCCCCTTATCCTTTCATCCCAACTTCTACATCTCTGATAAAGTCTTCCCAGAAAGCCCCACTTACTGTCTAGTCCACTTTATGGTTAGTAACACTATACTGCTCTTCTCTATTTGTCTTTTTATTATAAGAACTTATGTTTCCATCACTGTGATTTTTCATATGCAATAATTTTTTGTTTACAAGGACATAGGCTCCCTGAAGGTAACAGTCATGCTTCCAGAAGAGCCATGGTAACATCAGTCCATATGTCCATGTCTCTACTTTCATCTTTTTTTTTTGTCTTTGTGTCCCTGGTGTCTGGAATATGGCCGGAATTCAATAAAAGTCAAATTAATCTATTAAATGGTACCAAGAAATATAACTGACAGGTATTCCTGATATTTAGTCCTTACTAGAAGGAAAAACTATTTTAAAACATTCCAAAATAAAAATTGTTACTAAAGATAGAGTCAGAGAAAAAAAAAGAGACCTGAAGAGTGTTCTGGAACATCACCGTTAAGCCACGGTGGTTGTTCTTTTTTTTTTTTTTTTTGCCTGAGCTAACTAGAATATATGTATTAATCCATGACTTTTTGCTTTTGGGGTTTTTTTTTTAAGATTTTATTTATTTATTTATTTGACAGAGAGAGAGACGGTGAGAGGGGAACACAAGGAGGGGGAGTGGGAGAAGGAAAAGCAGGCTTCCTGCTGAGCAGGGAGTCCAATTTGGGGCTCGATCCCAGGAGCCTGGGATCATGACATAAGCTGAAGGCAGAGGCTTCATGACAGCCACCCAGGTGCCCTATTCCATGAGTTTTTGGATAGTATAGGATGGAGCCCAAGAGTTTTGTTCATTTCTAAAGCTCTTCTGGAATGTGATACTCTTGATACATGTCATCATTACCTTCCTATCACTCAGTTCCCAAGGTTGCAGCTCTTATTTATATTCTATTTAGTAAGGCCACTTGCTTCCTGATGGTTCCCAGGACAGCATCTCAGTCTCAACCCCACCTCTAGAGTAGTCACTGTAGGAATTTATTGTGAGGAATCAGACCAGAAATCTTGCTCTCATTGGTTATGAATGGGTTCATTTGCAGCAGGAAGGTAGCTAGATCTAAGAGTTCCCAAGGGTGTGTCTCTTGCCTTCTGTAGTCTGTGTTTTTAAATGCCTCTTACTTGCTTTAGCAACATTAGGCCACGAAAGAAGTCTGTGTTTTGTACAACATACACTTGTCTGGGAGTCCTGCATACCTGTAATAAGGAATTTCTATATTAAGCTAAGGCCATAATGAAAAACACAATGGTTTATTCATATGTCAAACTAATTATAGTTCCTTTGCTTATTCCAATTCCCAAGAATTATTCACTCAGCCCAACTAAATTAGGAATTTCCACTGTATAAGAATATAATTTTCCCAATCTACACTCTCGAGTTTCAATGTATAGTGTTATTTATGATTGAAGATAATTGTTAGTGATATAATAATAATTAGGAGGAGAAAAAGGAGGAACAGCAGGGAAGGAGGAAGAGAAGATGATGTTTTTGTCTTTGGTTATTTTTTTAATCTCAAAACAGATTCTCAGCAAATACCAACTAAAATCTCACTAGAAGGACCTCATTTATTTTGATGCTGCCATTGAGATCAATTGAGCTCAAGGTAGCTCTGTGTGGGTATCTTTGAAATAAGATCTTAAACAATAAGCTCAACTCCACTCTAGAGGAACATGAAAATGCCCTTAAGACTTTAATGGGAGGAAAGTTTTGGTCTCCTTCTTCCCCCTTCACTAAAGCATATCCTTTCTGTATAATCGTTCATTCAGTGATGAGCTCAGTAGTGTAGTTACAGCTCCCTCCCTCTTCTGAACAGGAGATACTCCCAAGCAGTTGGAAACATTTGAAGTTTCCCTATAAAGCTGGCCATTCCACGTCTTAGCAAATTTAATTTTGTAAGGACCCTGCAGGTTGCCCTATACCAACGAGATTGTATGAATTTAGCATACTAGGACTAACAGAACATAGTGGCTGTCTATTCAGCCACTATCATCTTCTTCTCTCATAGAGCCCAACTTGTTCAGGTCTCCTTTTCCCCTGTGTGTCTTATGGGAAACTGACTTCTTGCCTGCCTTTGCAGGTATAACAGGACTAGATTAAAACTCATGATTTCATGATGCCTGTCTATGACTAGTTTGCAGGAGAGGGAAGCATGTGGTCTTGAAGCCAGGCCTTCACAGGACTTCTGGGAAAGGCTTCCTTGCTCTTAAGAAAACAACACAGAAATAAATAGCTTATTTTTTGCCTCTGGACATTGCCATTACCTGACGTGATCCAAAAACTGCTGTAGCGACTTTCGCACAGGAGGGGAGGCCTGAGGGCTGCCCAGCAGAGGCATGGAAGGAATCAGTGAATCGGGTCCTCAAGGACATGACTGAACTGTTGATCATGTTGCACCTGGGGCTCCTTTCATCTTCTTCTGACATTCAGCTATGTGGGGAAAAAAATAATCCCTCACTCATTAAGGTAATTTGAATCAGATTCAGGGACAATTTATTCCTGTCTCTGTGACTCTGCCCTTACTTCTGGCTGTGGCTCATCACACATGGAACCAATGACCAAATTATTTTGATTTCCCATTGGTTCTATTTACGGTTGCCAGATAAAATACAGGAAGCCCAGTTAAATTTGAATTTCAGATGAACAATGAATAATTATGTTAGGATAATTATGTCCTATGCAACGTTAGGGACATATTGATATAAAAAAATATTCATCATGTATCTGAAACTCAGATGTCACTGGGTACCCTCTATTTTTATTTGTTGAATCTAGCAACCCTGATTCTGTTAAAACAATATTAGGAAGAAGCATTTTAAAAGTCACTTCTCCTCTAATTTTCGAGACAAACCATGAGAGACTGTGGACTCTGAGAAACAAACTGAGGGTTTTGGAGGGAAGGGGAGTGGGGGGTTGCATGAGCCTGGTGGTGGGTATTATGGAGGGCACGTATTGCATGGAGCCCTGGGTGCGGTGCATAAACAATGAATGCTGGAACACTGAAAAAAAATAAAATAAAGTGGAAAAAAGTCACTTTTCAATAAGCAGTAGGAGGTAGCATAAATTAGAGTATGTGTGATTTGATTAACAGTCATTTGAGCATGAGAACACCCTAACTCAAATTTCCATTCATAAATTTGGATAATAAAGTCATAAATGCATATGTATGGAAAATCAAATACATTATTACCAGATGTATTATCATGGAAATAAGCTAAAAGAAGGGAAATTTCTTTCAACACCAATCTTGCATTAATTATAATTCTTAAAAGCATACTTATGAAAGGCATTACTTTTAAACAAACTTCTACTTTTTATTTTCAACCTAGGCTCATGTTTTTTGAAATAGATCCTTGGACTCAAGATCTCTAAATATGGCATTTAGTCTCTGCATTCATTGGTAAGGATTTGTAAATTCCTAATGAAGAGAGATTGGGGGAGGAGTTAGCCAGTTTCCTCTAGAGTAAAACACACTGGAATGTGATCATGAAATTCTGGGTTTAAGGCTCAGGAAATAAGAATAAGAAATTAAGAAAATGGGCATGTATTCGCTTATCTTTGTAAAAGTTTTGTAAGATTTTAGGCAATGTCCTTAACCTCTAATTCTGAATGTCTAAAACGGAGAATGACTTACCAGAGAGTACTTTTTGTAAGTTTTAAAAGCACTTTGCAAGTGACAGGTCCCAGTAAAATTATAAAATAGCATTATGAGTACTACAATTAAAATAGCTTCCATAAAAATTGTCAACTAGAGAAGTCCAATTTGGAAATATCCTCACCACTGCAATCCACAAGTATTATATTTCAACTTCTGTTAAATGTTTCATTAAGAACCCATTTTACATCATGACTTCCCTCTAAAAGTATCTATCTGTTTTATGCAGAATCTCATTATCAAGCTACCCTGTGATGAAGATGTTCTGAATGGCAGACATTACCTCTGCGGTTGTCTTCCCAAAGAGCAAATATAGATCTGTTTCCTCTATATTAATGACACGATTTGAAAACTTCTCAAGTTTGGCAAGTGAGGATTATTCCATTATGTCACTCTTCAAGCTTGAGTCTTTTAATTTGATGATTTTGATTCCGCATTTCTCTGTAGAACTATAGGTAAATTAAATTCTTTATTTAAAACACTTCTCCTGCCATGGGGGAAATAAATGGAATGAGTTATTAAGTTCATTGTAAGCCTTTGAATATTTTAGAATTAAAGGGACATATCACCTAAAGGCCCATATGGAAGCTAAAATGTTCTTGAGACTTTCTTAGAGAAGGTTGATAGAGAGAAATGTTTGTAAATTGTTAATCAGAATAAACACATTCTAATCAAACACATAGAAATTTTAATTGTTCTTTAAAACTCATACTTTCAAGATGTTGCCAGAATAAATGATTGTCTCCTAATTATACAATTGTTCTTGTTGCAATACTTCAGTTTCCAATCAAGACTGTTACAGTGTAAAGATAAAGAACAGAATGAAATAAGTTTATAAACATACAGAAGTCTTTGGTACTACAACTATGCCTGCATTATTTCTAGGACCTTTGCCTCTTTTTCCACAAATGAGACAAGTTGGTAAATTTTAAAAGTATTCATACTGAAACTTGATTGTTCTAATAGTACAATAGTATAGGTCCTTTGGTGAGAAAAAACAATGCAAAACTGTGCTTTAAAATACATTTTTGAACACAGAAAAACCCAATAACAATTTATTTTGTTCTCATTAAATTTCCTGAAAATAATCCCCCAAAATATTTTGAACTTCAGCTATATGCCAGAAACAACATTAGCAGTTGGAGCTAGGAAAAAACCAACAACATTGGATATTGTCTCTTCCTTTCAGGGCCTTCATTTAAGGGAATGATAATAAATCCCCTGTAATCTAGGGATCTTGTCACTAGTACTATTTATCTTTTTTATTTTGTTTAATGAAAAGATCTACAATCAACTCAATTCTGATTTTATGGCTACATTTATGAGTATATGAATCATGTGGAATTTTATGTAATTTCCTGTGCCCCAGTCAGCTATCGGCACCTAGACCAATTCTAAATATTGTATACATTTGATAAGATTACACAAAGGATTAGAAATAATTTAAATGCTAAGCACAGTGCATGTCACATGAAAGGTGCCCCACAAATGGCTGAGTGAGTGGATTTATTTCATAAATACATTTTTAAGGAAGGTTTAGTTGTAGCTGAAGAAAGAAAAGATAAATTCAAAGGTGATATTTTTCTGAGATCAACACAAACAAAAAAATTAAGAATTTCTCATTCATCTTAAAACAAATTGTGAGGGTGATAATAAAGAATGAAAAGATGTGTGTTCCAGTGTCAACTAGGAAATCTTTAGTCAAAGGCATAGATATAAGATGCAAAGTTTATATTTAGAGGTTATTTTTTAAAAGAGAAATAGAGAAAGGGGCCATAGGAAATAAAATCATTTTAGGTTTTGTGAGTGCAGCCTTCTAAATAAATTACTAAAAAATGTCCTTCTAGTAAAAAATAAATTTTTACTTGGGAGGGAGACAGTTATATATATTCCCCCTCAGTGTGCTGACAGGAGGGGAGAGAGTGAAAGAGAGAGAGAGAGAGAGAGAGAACTGTTCAGAACAAGGTGCAGAATAGGCAATTCGATCACTGACCTCAGTGATGACATTCCAAGAACACAATCAAGGAATTCTATTATATCCTTTCTTACTCATGTTATTTCTCTCTATTAAGCAACCACTAAACAGAAAATGATGACAGAGAAGGAAAAAAAAAATAGGGCAACCCACAGATTCTTTTCCGTTTAGTCTTTCTTTACTCAGCAAGCGGAAGCTAGAATGTGTTGGTAGAAAGTATGCTTATCAAGAAGTAAAATACAAACAGTTGAGTTAGGTTTGTGTAGCATTGCCATTGTTCTCATAAAAACAAAATGCATATGTATGTGTGAGCCACAAAATATGAGTTGCATGATTTCGGTGGCTCCAGAGATGAGTTAAATGCTCTTACTTTTGCATTTGAGACTAGCATTACATAATATAAACAGTAAAAGTTACTCTAAAATTAAAAATACTGTTCTTAACTCCGATCATTAAATAGAAAATAAAACACTGATACATCAAGAGAGTAACTGCAAGGGAAGAGAAAAAGCTTTACATTTTAATACTGTTTCTAGCGATTTATCCTTGCTTTTTAAAAAAACATATTTTCATTTTGCACCAGACCTGGAAATTTGCATAACCAAACCCTCCACAGCCTAAATGATATCTATTCCACTGTATTAGAATCTCAGTTTTCCTCTCTGTCACAGACCACATCTTCACATTTTTCTATATAAACTCCGATGACAGGATTGATATTACTCTCCTTGTTTAGCTTCAAACATGGCACAGACGTATGTTTTTGGTCTACACAGAGAATTTACAAGCACTTATGGAATATGTTCATGTTTAGAGCTCACAGTTTGTGGCGCCACATTTAAAACCTGGATCAAATCTAAGAGAGAAAACCCAGAGACGTGGAAGGCTTAGCCATTTGTTGCATGAGAAACCACTGAAAGACCACAGAAGAATCAAAGCTCTCTTAAAGCTACCAGGAAATAGAATTCATTGTCCTTCAAGGTTACGGCTCACTGTCACTGACAATGGTAGAAACATTTAGCTGAATTACATTTAGCAAGAGTGGTTGTTAGCAATATAAATTACAGGTTAAAATCAAGGGTAAGTGTAGACAAGGAAGTTGAACTCAATTTCTGTTTCAGCACTATATAATTGTGAGACTTCAGGAAATTTACTTAACGTAGCCAGGAATAGGTTTCCTCATCTGTAAAATGGGAATCATAATAGTACCACATGGGGTCTTTGTCAAGATTGAGTGAGACCATGTATGAGGCAGCTACGTCAGTGCCTCGCATGGAGAGTAAATGCTCAGTAAAGGTGACAACTAGTATTTGGGGGGCATGTGTGTGACAAAGGTAGAGAGGAGAAGGCATTTCTACTCTGATTATGAGATTAGACTAAATGAGGTTAGAACTTCTTCAAATTATGAATTTATATAGAAAATGACTTAATATCTAAAACTATAAGTTTGGCAGGAAGCCAGAAGCAGATGCAAACTATAGCTATAAAGATAGTAAGAGGAATTTAAACTGAAATACCAAGCACAGGTGGAAAATACAGGTAGAATATAAACACCAGGCAGAGTATTTCAGCATGTGGGAGATGATTCTAGAGCTCAGGCCCGCAAAGATGGACTGGGAGTTACATATTGCTCTTAAGCCATACTGGGCATCACCCTAGCTGCTTGAGGCATCTGGTAATTTCATTGTAAATTTCAATTATTTAAAAATAAATAAAAGTTAAAATGTAGTATTTATTAGCCACATTTCAAATCCTCAACAGCCATAGATACCTCATGGTTACTGTATTGGACAGGGAAGATAGAGAACATTTGCATTGTTGCACAAAGTTCTACTGGACAGTACCATCTCCAGAGAAAAGTTGGGTGTTACATATATTTGGATCTGAGGTTTCAGCCTCAGGGAGAGTCTCTGCTTTCCTATGACAGCTCTTCATTTATTTCCCCCTTCCATATTTTCACTCTCTCAATGTCTATTTAGGAGAAAACCAGGAAAAACTCTGTGGTAAGAATTCTAAGAAATTCTTGAAAATTTTCATCACTGGTATGTGCATCCTGTATAATCCCTCCTCCTGAGTGTGGGTGGACCTGACCTAATCAGATGAGACTTTTTAAAAGAGGGTTTACAAATAAGAGAAAGAGGTCAGAAAGATTCAAAGCAATGGAGATAGTCTCCTGCTGGCCTTGAAGGAACGGATGGCAATGTTGTAGAGAAAGCCATGGGAAAGGGAATGTCCAGGTAGATTCTAAGAACTGAGAGTAGCCCTGGCTAATAGCCAGCAAGAAAACAGGGACATATAATCAAAAGGAACTGAATTCCCCTAATAATCTGAGTGGTCTTGGAGGAGGACTCTGACTCTCAGATAAAAACCCAGCCATGGCCAACACCTTGATATTAGCTTGATAGAACCCTGAGCAGAGAACTCTGCTGAGCCATGCCTGGACTTGTGACCTATAGAAATATGAAATAATCACCAGGTGGTTTTGTCAGCTGCAAAATGCATAATACAGTTGTTAGGCAATGATAGAAAGCTGATAAAAGTCCCTATTAAACACAACCCCCCATACACACAAACACATGCACACATACACATCCAAAAACAAACATCCACACTCACACATGCTCACTTTTAGCACAAACTGTAAGTTTCAAAAACACAATATAGTAGATTTGGTTTTCTTCTTCTTCTTCTTCTTCTTCTTCTTCTTCTTCTTCTTCTTCTTCTTTTTTTTTTTAACTTTCCTAGGATAAAAGTTTAAGAGAGTATGTTAAAAATTTTGCTGCTGGCTTTGGCCAAGGAATAGACAGGAGGTGAAGCAATTAGCTGGGATACCAGCATTTTTACAGTTTCTTCAGATAGAGTCAAATGTACTTGACTCTCAACAACTCTGAGAAAGGAAAGAAAAAATTTTCACTGTAACAAAAAGAAGACTGAAAGTATTTGATGACAGCTTCAAGGTACCAAATTGTCACATATTGTGGTTGAAATTGTTCTCTTGGGTTAAATCACTGTACCCCAAGACCCCTATTAAAATGTAATGTGTTATATGGTGGGTGGGTAAAAAGTGAAGAGTTCTCATTAAACCTACTGCTACAAGCCTGATTATCACTTTCTAACAGAAGACTGACCTAAAGCAAATGGACCAAAGGTTAGATAATCTTGGATAGGGAAGGGGGCGGGGGAAGGAAAGGTCAAGAACTATTCCCCGGCAAGCAGATCTGGATGGCCCCTTGTGGGTGAGAAGCTCTCAATGAGAGAGAGGATGGTTGGAACACATGCTGGTGAACCCCCATGCAGGAATGAGGCTTCAGAAAGGGGAAGGGAGAAATAATAAGACAAACTGTACCTGCTTTCTAATTTTGCTCCCTACCCCCTGATGTTTAAACACCACCTTTCAGTTACATACAAATTATCTCCCCGGAGGAAGGAAATGTCTAAAGAAAACTTGCTGCCCTAAGTGGCTCTTGACAGGAACCTGAGGAATCCTGAGGAGAGAGGGCATTTGTAAGAGATCAAGGGAACCCAATTAACTTTGTCACTGATGACCTCTGTCACAGTTACTTATCAGAGGGGGGAAGGAACAGTGGGATTCAGAATCTAGACGTGAAATAAGATTGCCGAGTGAACAGGTTTCTAATGATTTCCTGCCTTCTATTCCCTTTGCAAATAAATAAGTAAATGAATGAAAGGAAGAAAGAAAGAAAGAATGAATGAATGAATAAAAATAGATCCTTGAAGGGGAATAATTTCTCAACAATAATATTATTGCCATGTAAGAATTACATCAGATGTGATAGATCAAGTACGAAATATGACCAGTTAGTTGAAGTAAGTTTTTGAAAATTCCACAATGTGCACACTAGCTAATGCTGTGTTCAAATGGAGCATTAGAAGTGGGTTGTCTCGTGTGTTGGAGAGGATGTGGAGAAAGGGGAACCCTCTTACACTGTTGGTGGGAATGCAAGTTGGTGCAGCCACTTTGGAGAACAGTGTGCAGATTCATTAAAAAATTAAAAATAGAGATTTTCTATGACCCTGCAATTGCACTACTGGGTATTTATCCCAAAGATACAGATGTAGTGAAAAAAGAAGGGCCGTCTCTACCCAATGTTCATAGCAGCAATGGCCACAGTCGCCAAACTGTGGAAAGAACCAAGAGGCCCTTCAACGGACCAATGGATAAGGAAGATGTGGTCCATATACACTATGGAGTATTATGCCTCCATCAGAAAGGATGAATACCCAACTTTTGTAGCAACATGGACAGGACTGGAAGAGATAATGCTGAGTGAAATAAGTCAAGCAGAGAGAGTCAATTATCATATGGTTTCACTTACTTGTGGAGCATAAGGGATAACACGGAGGACATGGAGAGATGGTGAGGAGAAGGGAATTGGGGGATTGGAGGGGGAAATGAATCATGAGAGACTGTGGACTCTGAGAAACAATCTGAGGGTTTTGGAGGGGAGGGTTTGGAGGGTTGGGTGAGCCTGGTGGTGGGTATTAAGGAGAGCACATTGCATGGAGCACTGGGTGTTGTGCATAAACAATGAATTCTGGAACACTGAAAAGAAATTTAAAAAAATAAATAAAATTAAAAAAAAAAGAAGTGGGTTGTCTGATTGTCTGATTTTCTTCAGGTAGGTTAGCCTTGCATCTCCACTGTATGTGCATCTTAAAGTCAGGGGCTCTAACTTATTTTTCTTTTGACTCTATCTCAAAATCAATACCATATTGGTCAGGGGATAGATGGTTAGTGAATACCTGATGATAACTTAACCATAACCACTGATCAAGATAAATGACTATTGCAAGTACATTTGGTATAACAGTATCTTTAAATATACATACATGCATACATACTAGGACACACATGCACCTCTCAGACACAGAACTAATGCATGGGGAAATGTGACAAACATCTTGTGATCCTCCCTATTTGTGGGGAAAAAAAAGAGGAGAGGTAGCATTTTTCTTCTTCCCCAAGCCTAATCTTCAAACCAAACTTTCAAACAATGTCATGCTCAATCACTCTAGTTTTCACCTAGCACAAGAGCATCTCCACAGGCATATGTTAGACTAGAATAATCTTTGCTTTGTAAATAATGGGCTCCTTGTTCAACCTTGTATACCCATGGCTTCTTGGTGACTCTGTCACATGCTTCAGCCAAGAGTGACTACAATATACACTTACAGGACATCCATCAGCATACAACTATTAGCTTTGCTAGGACAACTTATAATTTCCAGATTAAATGTAAGATTACTAGGAACATGCCAATCTGGATGAAGAAGCAGGATAAAGATGTGTGGGCAAAAATAACATAGGGGAAAGAATTCTGGACAGCAATACCATCCATAAATCGCGAGAGACTTCAGAATACCATTTCAAATGGACCATCTTGCTTTCCCAGAATATACTTTCCTGAGTGCTTTTACATGGGATAGGTTTAAATGTTTCTGCCACAGTTGAACCCAACTTGGGAATTACATTTTTTTATAAAGCTATTTGGTTCAACCATTAAACATAACTTAATATGGTTATTCCTTCTAAGCACCCATAAATAAATGATTAAAGATGTACTTGCAGGATACCTTTAGAGTTCTCCAAAAATACCAATATAAGAAAAAATTATCAAATCCTGATCTTTGGGGAACTATCAGTTCTTACTGTCTTCAGTAGAGAGTCCAAAAAACATAGCATAATCTTGCCCTGCTCTTCTATTTGGTCTTACTTTTATTTTATTTTTTGTTTTACTGTATGAACTTGATTTTGCTGCATTCCTATCCTCTCTGTTGCTCAGTTTGGTGACTTTGGCTGAGTTTAGCTGGGCAGCTCTACTGGGCTCTGCTGGGTTCACTCACACATCTGTGTGAGCTGCTAAGTTGGCTTCCATCAGGTTGTTTTAGGATGGCCTTAGCCAGAATGGTTGATTTTGCCTTACATAGTCTCTAACCCTCAAGCAGCTCAACTCATGCCTGTTCACACAGTGGCTTGAACAAGCTTCCAAGAGAGTGAAGAGAAGTGTCAAGGCCTCTTGAGTCTGCGCTCAGCACATTCAATTGCCCAAAGTAAGTCACAAAGCCACTCCTGATTCAAGGGTTGAGTCAAAAGCCTCCGTTTCTCTATGAGAAGGGCTAAAATGTTGTTATATTATTAATGTCATGGGTCCAGAGGGGGGAACAATTACAGCCATTTTACAATCTACTCTATGCTTTAGACTCTAGATTACACACTTGGCCGTACTCTGAGTGACCCAAGTTCCCCCTCAGACCTCCGTGCCTTTACATACGTAGCGCCCTCCTCTGCATCTTCACTACTGCTTTTGTCTACTGACTTTCACTTATAAAATTAAGTCCACTTTCACTGTCAAAAGTAGGTCGACATTCCTTCTAGGAGGAAGACTGACTTGAACTCTAGATGAGGTAGGGTCCCCTCTTCTGTGCTCTCATAATCCCCAGGCTACGCATCCTTACCAAAATTTATCATCATTTTTCCAGAATTCAACTGCTTCCCACATTTGAGGAGAATGAAAGCATTTTCATCTATTTATTACTACAATACAGAGAAGGTCTTATACATAGAAAATACTTGACAAATATTTATTAGCCAATATTTCTAAAAACTGGAAATTCATACATAATCACCAACAGTGACAGAGGGGTGTATACTTTCTATGTAGGAACTTGAAATTCTCCCTCTCAGCCAAGCCTAAGAAATGTGAGAATTCATAAAATTCGTCTAAATAGTCATAGCTTTAAAAAATTTTCAAAGCAACTGAAGTGTTCTAATAACTTCTCCAAAAAATAAAATTGGAGCCTTAATGTTATCAACTCATTCAAACACCATAACTTATCCAGTGTGTTAAAAAATAATGGGCCTGGCGATCAGTCCTGAGGGACTCCATTTGTCACCTCTCCATGAGGACTTGCTACAATTTACTTCTATGCTATATTATTTTAGGCTTCAATCAGTCTTTTAGCTAGGTTCACACTTAGACTGAAGTCTAGCGTTTTGCTTATTAACTTTTCCTATGATAGACTGTCTAAAGTCCCATATGAACTCCTGTTAAATTACATCTACTTCTACACCCAAATATAATCATGTGGCCAGTGACACAGCAAGCCACAAATTGTCTGGTGAGACCGAATTTTCCTGTTAGTGACCTAAGATGCAATTCCCTGTGTTGTTCCCCAAATGAGCCAAATTGTCTGTTTCTTATAAAGGACTTCAAAATGTTAGTGTTTTAATTCAAGTGCTTATCCTCTTACCTTTTGTATGTAACACGTTAATACAGATAATACTCTGGCATGACTATTCTACCTCCTTGCCAACTGCCTGCTACCCATGTGCTAGTGAGTTAATCGCTCTAGTTAGAGACAAAAAGTTTAATAAAGCCATTTTTTCCCTAAGTCTCAAAGAGGTAAAATATATTACATCATGACATCTGATATGCGGCATCTAGACCAATTTTTACTATGATTTGATAAGCTTTCTCCCTTTGAATTTCTCGCAAAAAGTATACTCCATTTAAATGGGCAGTGGAAGATCCGACATCCCACGTGCATCTTTTTTCATTGATTCTGTTTTTACTAAATGAAATATCCCTGTCTTGACGATGTCTTAAGGTCAGAGGTTTATGCTAGGCTGATTCTTAGATTTACTGACTTTTCAGTGTACTCACATGTTGTCCCTTTATTTTGGGTTAAAATGATTTATTAATATACTATCTGTGGAAACTTGATAACTGCAAAACACAGAGAAAAATCACCTGGTCATACTGTCTACTTCACAGGTTTGTCCTGAGAATTTACCAACACAACAGAGGTAATGAGCTAGACTAGCATCTGGGGCATCCTAGGAACTCAGTAAATATTGTTATTAAAATCTGGTCCTGCTTTACATAAAGTTTATAATTTCTCATAATATCTTTTCAGCACCCTCCTTCTTATTTAATTTGAAATGACATGACCATCTTCATAAAAGCCTTATAAAATACTATTCTTTTTATAATAATTCTTCATGACCTTGAAGTCCAGAAATATTTTTCTTTGGAGGAAATAGTCCTCATTTCTAAATCTTTTCTGTTGTATATTCCAACACCCTCATGTTCCTTTTTCAAAGCTAATGTGGGTGACAACTGGACATTCCAATGATGGCATCGAATGCCCCCTGCACTCACACAATCAGGACTTCCCACGTGTTCACCATAGAGACAGGCCTGGCATTGAGCTGTCTCCTGCTTCTCAGCCCTGTTTTAATCCTATGTCTCTATCACAATGCCTACTCTTGTTTCCTGCAGGTGGCTTTGACCTAAAGCTGCCTCAAAGCATGTTCTTCATTCTACATTAAAATGCTGTTTTAAAAGCTTTGGAGTTAGATTAGGTTCAAAACCTGGCATGGTTATTTCTAGCTGTGTGACCCTAGGAAAGTTATACAACTTTTCTAAGTATCCCTTTCCTCATGGGTAGAATGACATCTTGGAAGGGGCAACGGCAGCGCTGTAGTGGGGAAAGCATGATCCAGACCGAGTTAGGTTGAAAATCAAATGGAATATCAAGAAGCAGATGGAAAAAGTGCAAGCTACTATTTCCAGGAGTTGATTGAAATCACGAAAATGATATGATAAAGGGAAATGTGTTGCCAAATACCTTTTGTTGTGGTAACGGTTGTTTCATTTTTCTCTCAGATGGTAGGGACTATGTGTGTGTCTCTCTCTCTATATATAGAGAGAGAGACACACACCAGTGTACGTATAATTAGAAGGGGGAAATCAATAGAAAATGTAAGTCAGAAAATACAAAACAGAAAGATGAAGCCTGGAAGAAGGAACAGATGGAATCAGGAGCACTAGTGTAGGAATTTGTTCAGAGAGAAGAACGTCCGCCAGTGTGAGTGTGTATCAGTCTGCTAGTGCTC